>SCDY01000310.1:0-102997 GCA_004143825.1 Drosophila micromelanica
ATTTGTCATAATTAGCATAAAAAACAACATTAAACATGATTTTGGGGTGGTCAAATTTTTGGTCAAAAATCATGCCAAAATTGACAAAAAATTTGACAAGTAAAGTTCTTAAATCGATGCCTCACATATTTCATATCCCCATAACTGTGTCAAAAGTGAACCGATTTTCATGTTTGAGGGCATTTTGATCATGATTTCTCGTATATATTGATTCTACATTCAAAATATATTCATTTTTGTAAATAAATTTTTTTCGAATTTTTTGGTTAAAAAAGCAAAAAATTTGACATGTAAAGTTTTCGGATCCTTAGCTCCCATATTTCAAACTCCCATAACTTTTTCAAAAGTGAACCGATTTTGACGGTTGATGGCATTTATTTATGTCATTTACATTGATTCTACATTCAAAATATATCAATTTTGGAAAATTAATTTTTTTTCATTTTATTTTTGTTTGGTAAGAAAAGCATGTTTAGGCCTCCACATTGTTAGCGATAACTTTTCCAAGAGAAGATAGAATAATTCAGATGTTTTGCTTGAAAACTGGTTTCTTATATTGGAGTTAGACTGTACATAATTACTGGAGTATAGTGCAAAATGCCCACGCAGCATCAAATGTCAAGTGTCCATGACCAAGTTCGTCCGGAACTTTTGGAGAACCTTCGTTTACACGTTTTTGAGTGGTATACTCAGTTTTTATTTTTTTACTTTTTTGAAATTGCAGCGTCCGCAACTTTGGAGGCTCATAAAATATGTACGCAGCCGGAACTGGTACGAACTGTACTCTTAGACGGTTAACGGTTTAGCTACGCTCATCTAACCAAAGCCACTACCCCAACCAAAAAAAAAAAGGGAAAAAGGTAGCGTAAATTGCTGAAATATGCATGCGACTCACAGACTCGGAGGCGGGCCACAGGGCAGGGGTGCGGGCAATGCCCATTGCCATTCCATTATCAAGGCGTTGGCGTGTCCAGGGAGCGCTATGCCATAGAAAACTACGTGTCAGGCATGCCAAAGTTAACCACCAGAAAAAAAATATACACTTCAGTTGGGCTCTGAGCAATGCGTGGGCGATGGGCGATGGTCATTCTGGACATTTGGTTCACATTGGCATTGGGTTTTGTGGTTTTTGAAATTGCACGCATTTGATTGCGTTATTGAAATTGACTGTGGCTTCATTACTATAATGCTCTGCTTGAGAGGGGGCCGTTACGGGCGGGGTTCGTATTAAGGAATTCAATTATAAATGCCTCCCACCCGAGCATCATTCCAAGTTCACAGTGTTTCCTCCCCCCCCAACAGCCGTTGGCTGAGGCAGGCTTATGAATATAAATCTGCTACCTGTGTGCGCAGTTTTGTCTGGGTCCGTACAATTTAGTTTAATTGCCTCGTGGGGTTTGCGACCCTAGTCGAGTGCCACAAAATGGCTGCCAGTGGACTGGGATTTGAGATTAGTGGCGCCTGTTGATATATGTGGACTTTATGCCTATTGGGTGTTTACGCTTTGGGCATGAGCTGCCCCATAGGCAAAATCAACTGGGTTGCATTTAATTAACGACTGTTGCTTAAGTGCTTTTTAATCCCTGTGACGCAAAAGGAGATAAAGTGCGCAGCTTTTCAAAA
Organism: Drosophila micromelanica; assembly: GCA_004143825.1. Taxonomy (NCBI): domain Eukaryota; kingdom Metazoa; phylum Arthropoda; class Insecta; order Diptera; family Drosophilidae; genus Drosophila; species Drosophila micromelanica. The sequence goes on from SCDY01000310.1 coordinate 1,624, forward strand.
GCTAAACATAAAACGATAACAATAACAGTTCGATTAATAACGCTCGCTGCGATCTGCCCATGCTGCTGTGTTGCAGCACGTTAGGGCACCTTTTTATCGATATCGCTTAACCGTTTCACATAGCAAAAACAGCTGTTTACGCTAATTGGACAATTGATAATCGAAGAACTTTGTGCTTGGCAGCTGCGTGAATTTGATTGCGTTGTGATAAGACGAAAATAAGGTAAATAGACAATTATTAATAATGTTACATAAAACAAATATTTATATTTTAATTGTTTATTTGCTTTAATTGATTTTTAGCTGTGATCTTTGCATAAACATGGCTTTTAGACGCTGCCACTTGAACCCAAAGAAGACGCTGTTCATGCTCTGCGATATACAGGAGAAATTCCGACCCAGCATGCCGCTCTTCGACAATATGGTTAAAAACGTGGACAAGCTGGCAAGTGAACTTTACAGCCAAATTCCTCACAGATTAAAGAGGTTTCTATTTGTAGACAAAGGCGGGCAAAGCGTTGGAGGTGCCTCTGATTGTCACGGAACATTACCCAGAGAAACTGGGCAAAACGGTGGCCGAATTGGATGTGGGGCATGCCAAGGCCGTTATGGGCAAGACCTACTTCAGCATGATGACGCCCAGGTGAAGAGCGCCATAAAGGACATCTTTGGCGAGAAACCGCAGGATGTGGTGCTCTATGGCCTGGAGGTGACCCACACCACATAGCTCTCATAGACACCCACTAATCTCCGATCCCATTTCCAGAGTCACATTTGTGTGGAGCAAACGGCCATTGATCTGCGGGAACAGGACATCAATGTCTACATTGTGGCCGATTGCTGCTGCTCCCGCCTCAAGCAGGATCGTGACCTGGCGCTGGAACGCTTGCGCCAGGCGGGCTGCGTGATCACCACCAGCGAAAGCGTCATCTTCGACCTAGTGCGCGACAAGAACAATCCCAAGTTCGATGTGGTGCGCAAGCTGGTGAATCCACCCTCGCTGGACATGGAGCTGGCCCGCAATCCGCAAGCCGCCAAGTTGTGACCAACTTTTGTTATTACCATGTTGTAGCATTTGCATTTAAACTAAAAGGATACGATCGAAAAGGAAGTCGGTTTCGTCTATGCATCCAGTTAGGGAAGTGGAAGCAGCCGGATAAGCTCTACGCTCCTTCGAGTGGTTTTTTTTTAGAATTCCATTAAGTTGTCGCTTCCTCAAGAAGGCAACTTCCATTCAGAGCTAACAATGGACACGCATTTAAATACAACATTTACAATGGCCTCAATGGACGGAGCTTTTCCGGCCCGAACCTAATATGAGAATGCGTATTTTATGGACTCGCCTTGGATGGGGGCGACACGGAACACATACGACTCGTAAACCCGTTCGCCCACTTTGCATTGAAATTTGTGGAAAATCTTGCGTCGTAAACTTTTATTTTTATGTCCAACTGATGGAGACGCATCCAATTGCAATTGAAATGGCTGGAGGATGGGCTGGGGGGTAACAGCAACAGAATTGGCCGGCTTAATGTCTGCCGTGGCCGTGTCCAAGGCGTGGCAGTGGCTGTGGCTTTGGCCTCGGCTCCTCCTTGCGTGGATGCGCCTCAATGTAGGCCAGCGCCTTGAGTATCGCCTCGGGCGTGGGCGGCGGTGTTGGGAGCGCGTCTCCGTGCGGATGATAGCCATTCTCGTCGGCCGTGTAGGACACCTTGATGGGCACGCCCTCCTTGGACACAAATTGATACTGGCCGTGCACATTGTTGTGGGCATCGCCCGCCTCCTGGGCGCCAATGCCGTTGGTTATGTCATAGCTGTACGCAAAGTTGCCGTGTCCGTCGTCCTTCTTGTGCTCCTCGGCCCGAGCATGTGCGTCATCATCACGCGCCAGGCTGCTAGCGATCAGTACGGCCACAATCAGGATCACCTGCTCGAAAGTGGGCGTGGCAATTGAATCGCAGTCAGCTGATAAACGGGCTCAACTTACGTGCTTGTACATGTTTGGGCTTGGGTCTCTGGGCATCTGCTGCTGGAACTGGGCCTGGTCAAAGGCTTTTATACACAAATCCCTGAACCAGTCGTCAGTATATGGTGGACTATATAATTACCTGTATTATCGTATATTTTGCTTATTAATTTTTGAATGTAACCAGCTCCATAAATTTCAATTGCGCCCCTCATTTAATTGTGTCACATTTCATTTTCTGTTCAATTCTGAATATTTTTTGCTTTAATTTTCAATTATTTTTTTATAAACATGTCAAATGAATTTTGGTAACAAATTACAAGCGGTTTTTGTGTTAATGAATCTCTGGATGGAATCCGGTGGCATCGGCCGTGTAGGTCACCCGCTTGGGTGGCTCACCATCCTCGCCGGGCAGAAAGTATTCGCCCTGAACGCCATTCACGTTGCCCTGGGCTATCGACCTGATGCCATTGGTCACCTCAATCTCGTGCCTGTACTGGCCCGCTCCGTCCAGGTTCTGCTGATTGATGTGCTTCACCAGCAGCGGCTCAGAGGGCTCATTGGGATGGGCAACGGCGACGGCGACGGTCAGCAGGAAGCAGGCGCAACACAGAAATTTCTAGGCAAACAAGATGTCAGTAAGATTGGAATTTAGTCGGCTGGTATTTCAAAGCACATCTCGTTACTCACATGATTCAACATTTTGTATAGCTGTGTTTCGGCAATCCGAAGAGGGGCGACGCTTTTTATAGCTCCGCTGCTCCGGTTGCTCGCAAACGGGTTTTAATTAATCGCTGCTAATGATTTGGCCAGCCAAATCAGCCATGAATTTGCATTAGTTGGCCTGCTGCTCCCCCTCCACTCCCCACTCCGGCCCGCCTCAAGCACAGCCGTCTGGTTTTGAAGGGCTCGTCGATTTGTTGTGTTTATATTTAAATAATTCAAGAATAATCTAAAGAAAGTGACGAAACCGCAAAAATAACAAAATAAACTTGGAATGTTGAAATTGAAATTATAGAGCTGGTTTGGCCTGGTCTTCCAACACACTTTCCTGCCTGGGCAGCGGCTTGGTCCGACTGCCGAGCAGCTTGGCCATGCCCTTGATGAGCTTGGGCTCCCGCTGGGCAGCCGTCTCGGACCCTGTCACCTTCTTCGCCTGCTCCTTGTGTGGCGTGAACACCACCGATGGATACAGCTGTGCCACCTGCCTCTCTATGTCCGTGTCGGTTTCCGTCCGGCTGTCTGCTCCGTGCTGGTTGCGCTTGTCGTAGAACTTCTCGTAGAACTTGGAGGCCTCGCTGCGCACCGAATTCTTGAGCGCATTCATGTCCCAGGGCACGTCCAGCTTGGATTTGATCTTATCCGAAGCGTTGTTGTCGCTGGACGAGAAGAATGTGCGAAACAGGTTGCCCAGCTCGTTGGGCTCTTCCACAGGGGAGCGCGCAACGCGTTCCGCGCTCTTGCCGTCCTTGGACTCCTTGACCTCGTTATCCTGCTGCTTTCCCAGCAGCGCATCCAAGCCCATGTGTGGATCGCTTAGATAGCCGCGATCCTTCAGGTACACAATTGGCGAATTCCAGTTGGCTATTAGATCCTTGACAATCTCCCGCACAGAGTTCGGGTAACTCAGCGTCTTCACATTGCCATGATTCTTCTCAGAATCTAACGCGGCCTGCAATGTTGGCGACGCGCACAGCAAGGATATATACAGAATTAAAAACAAAGAAGAGCCCATAACTGTACACTGAATTTAAAACAAGAAATATATAAAGGGAGAATATTTAAAATTTATAGTTTTACACAGAAAAATGGAAAATTTTAAAATTTTCTCATTTGAATATTTCAAATTTGAATGTGACGTGTTTATCGATAGTCTATCGACCAGGGCTACGCGTTTCAAACGGGCATGCTTATCGATAGCTCGTTGACAAACAGCTGTTGTTTAGCTGGAAACGGGATTTGTAACTCGAAAACGTAAAAGCCAACAAATTAACGCATTTGTTTGCGACTGAAACGCCTCTGCTGCATACATAAAGCAACGGGCGTCGTAACTGCTACGCAATGGTCATTACAAGCAACACAACACTGCCCGAAGAGGCTGAGCTGGACGTGCAGGAGCTGAATTTATCGTCGGCTGCGCTGCGCGCTGGTTCTTTCCACTTGGGCAAGCAATGCGAGTCGGCCAATAATGTTAGTATATGGTGCTTATGGTTGTTCCGTTAAATGCAAGTAGCAATGTCTAGAATAGTATATTGGATGCCTGCACTTGGTTTATATCTATATATTCCGGCTAGACGGCAGCCAGAGTCCGTTATATAACCTAACCTCAAAAGCAATGGGCGATTGTTTTGTTTACATTTGCTTGCATATTTTACAGGAGTTTATGCTGTGTCGGCAAGAGCTGGATGATCCCCGCGCCTGCCTGGGGGAGGGGCGCGCCGTCACCAGCTGCGCCTTGGACTTCTTTCGCAAGGTAAAGAAGACCTGCCACGAGGAGTTCATGCAGTACGCCACTTGCCTGGACAAGAGCAGCGGCACCATGGCCTTCAGTCAGTAAGTAGATCACAGCTGATAGCTTCTACTGTGTCCATGCTCATATCCGACTAATTGCAGCTGCCGCAAGACCCAGGGCGTTTTTGACAAGTGCGTTAAGGACAACTTCGACTGGGAACGTCCATCCTATGGCTACTTTGCGCGTGCCAAGGTGAGTAAAGAATTGGATTTACCATCTAAACTTTGTTTACCATGACGATTATTATGCAGGTCATAAAAACTGCGCGCAAGGCACCTGAGAAGGAACCTATCGCATCGTATCCGGATGCTACGCCCAGCCTGCCAGAAGATTACCCCAAACCACCAGCCAAGTACGGTTCACGCTTCTTCTGGCTGGAATAAATGTGGTGGCTTAGTGAAATTTCGGGGAGGCTGTTTGCCTTGTAATGTGTAACTTTCAACATGCATAAAATCTTGTTTCCATTAGTAAGCTGTGCATTTTATATTAACCAATGCAGGACCCACTGAAACAGTATAAATGTTTCTAAATGTTTTAATTGCTAATATACATAATAGGTGCGTCCGAACGATCTCAATCCGTGTACCACTTGGTGCGCTTCGGTTTCTTCACTTTGCCGCCTGTTACGCCGCCTCCACCCTCATTTCCACTGATCATGTTCTTGTATTTGTTTATCAATGGCCTGAGGTCGTCCTTTTCCTTTTTACGTCCTTGCTTGGGCCGATTGTTGGCCTTGCGCTCGGCGAGATGCGTTTCGCGTATCTTTTTATTCTTTTGCTTGCGCTTCTCCGTCTTTACGCGCTTCATGTGGTCTTGCGCCTGCTCCAAAATCTTCTTCTTGGAGCGCATGCGCAGCGAGGTGCCCGGCTTGGCCGCCGTGCCCACATAATCGCCCTCCACATCGCTCGGCTTTTTCTGCTGATTCTGTTTGCCTTCTGCTTTGGCTGCACGCGACGCCTCCAGTTTCTTGATGTGCTTCTGCAGCTTCACCTTGTTGTCGCCCTGTGGCGCCAGTGTCTTGGGTTTGGGAGCTTTTCCCTTGCGTTTCTGCTCGCGCTGCTCCTTGCGCTTGTCCAGCTTGGACTTATAGGTAGGATTGTTTTGCTTGGAGCGCTCGTTGCGCTTCTCTTTTATTTTGTGGACGGCGCGATCCTCAATGCTGAAGGCTACAATGGGACGCTGTTGGACGTGATAAGAATCTAGTTATTCTCAATGCCAAGTAAGGATTCCATGAAGGATTCACTCACGTGTTGCGTGCCAAAAATGCTGGGATTATTGTTTAGTTTGCGCAGCGCAGCTAAGGCCCTCTGATGCGTATCGAAGGAGAGGAAGCCGAAACCTTTTGATTTGCCATCCGGATGCTCCGGCGTTACTTTTTGGTCCCGCATCACGCGGCACTCGTGCGGCCGAAAGCCCGTGTAGGTGAGGGCCATTTGCTTGAGTTTCTCATTGTCATAGTTCAGGGGCAGATTGTGTATTGAAAGACGATTGCGCGAAACGAAGCTGAAAAATGCAAAGATTAATGAAGATTATGTTTAATTCAGTTGAATAATAGCTTACCGATTCAAGTTCTTCAGCACCTGCGTCTTCACCTGCTCCAGTTCGTGTCGCTTGGCCATGTCGGAGGCGGAAACACCATCGGCCGCCTTTGAGTTGGCCATAATGAGACCTTCTCTGGCCAGGTAGAGGTTACGTGAATCCTTGCCACCATCGTCTTTGGAGTTCTCTTTTTGTTTCGTTTTGATTTCATCGCGACTGAGTGCCGGATGTGGATCCAACACCTCGTCCATCAATTTGAACTCGGTGCCGGCCTGGAGGCACAGATCCGCCGACTCTTTGGCCTTAAACTTAACGAAGGCGGTGCCTTTGGAGTGGCCGGAAACCGCCTGCCGATTGATGATCGCATACTGGACCACTCCAAACTTGCGGCACACCTTGCGCAGATCCGCATCCTCCGCGTCGAAGGGCACGTTCTTGATGAACACCGTGCAGCCCTGTTGCACATCGTTTGAAATGGTCTTCTCCCGTTTTACGTTTTCCAGCTTTGATTTCAAATCCTTTTTGTCCGCCTTTTCATCGTCATCATCGTCGTCGTTATCACCATCCCCCTCTTCGTCGCTCTCCTCCTCATCAAGAACTTCCTCGGATTCGTCGCCACTCGCTACTTCAAGCTCTTCATCGTCCTCGCCATCGTTTTCTGCTTCATTGTCTTCTTCGCCACTCTCTTCTTTAACCTCCACCTTGGGCTTCTTCTCCTCCGGCTCGTCTTTTGGGTGCTTAGTAGTATATTCATCCTTGCCCAAGGCCCAATCCACAAACACCTTGCGTCCCAGCAGTTCCTTGCCGTTGGCCTGCATTATGGCTTTCGTGGCCTGATTAACGGTCTCGTACTGTACAAAGGCGCAGCCCACAAGCTTGCCATCGCCCCGCTTCAAGATGTGCACATCCTCCAGCGTGCCCCATTGGCCAAAATGCTCGCGCAGCGTCTCCTCTGTCGACTTGTAGCTAATGTTGCGTATGATTAAACGCGCTCGTTTCTTCTGGCGTCGCTCTCTTTCCTCCTTTAAGCGCTGTGTGTTGAATGGGTTGCGGCGCTTGCCCGGCTTGTTTTCCTCCACATTTCCATTGGACTCCGGTTCTGTGTCCATCAGAGGCTTCATTTGTTTAATCTCCATAATACGCGCATAAACATTTGCACTGCACGTGGAGTTGAATTGTTGACAAGGTATCGTATTGCAACTATCGATAGTTGCGGTGCTGCCACTGTCCAAATATGTAAATGTTGCTGACAGTGTGGCAATATCACGCAATTGTTTACAATTTTTACCCGCAAATACAAAAATAAACTGCTTAAGTGTGGTAACAACTTTTTACAATAACAACTATTACAACTTATGTTTGCTTTTCTTGCTTTTCAAATAGCTGGTGAAATTCATCTGGCGTCTTAAAGTAATCAACAACAAGCATCGATGAACGCTGGCCCAGCTTATACATGATGTGACTCCACGGATTCAGAACATTCTTGTACTCTCCAATTTGTCCACGCTCGAAATAATGTTTGACGATGCCCACCGGCATTTGTGCGCCGTACACGGCAACATATCTGCAATAAATTATACAAGTTTGAGAAACGAAAAGCTTACGAAGATAGGCTCTTACTTATCGGCGTTTTTGTAGATTCTCAGCGGATATTTGGCGACAAATGCGCGTATGGCCAGGTTGATGAGCACAAATCCCACCGCAAAGTAGTACAAATCGGTTTCGTTCGACACGAGAACAGTTATATCAATTTTCTTGGCGATATTCATGTAATTCATTGATGTGGCCAACTGATAGCCGGCAACCAAACTAACTACCGAAACTGTGGCTGTCGACACATTTTTGGTCCAAGTAACATAGTTCTCCATAGGCGCCCGGTATATCAACTGATAATTCTCCGGCAAATTGTCGCTCCGCAAGAGATTACGTTCCACATCAGTTGAACCAATGCTGCGCCACTTGCAGCGAAAGGAGCTTGTGCTGAAATAAGTTATAGCTCTAACCACTTTTAGCACATAAATATTTATTAGACAGACTTACCAAATATTTCTGCCTATCGCAGCGTTTGTGTTTATTCTTAAATTTATGCATTTAATGCTGTTTCGTAAAAGCGCCGCGCACATTTTGTTTGTGTTACGCTACTAAGTAAACGGCACAGTACGCTGTTCACTTAAGCCGCAAGGCAAGCAAAAATTGCATGTACTATAATTTACTTGATCCTATGTGAAGTGAATTGTTTATACATTGATTTTTCTACGAAGTTATGATTTTTATAATTAATTAAACTCAATTGTTATATTATTAAATAAAATATTAAAATATAGCATGTATATCAGCCAAGTGAAGGCAACAGGGTGATTCTTAAATTCGCAAGCAAATCGTATGAACTAAATACCTTGCTTAACAGATGTGAGTTTTGTGTTTTGTGTGTGTGTGTAGTTCACATTGCGTTGACTGAAAATCAGCTTGGGATTTGACGTTGCCACCCAGTCAGCAACACATCACAGCAGCATATTTGTTTCGGCAGCTGATATTTTGTTAAAAAAGTGATTTTATCCCAATAGTTTTATAGCGCCCAATTCTGGAATCTTTAGCATATTTCGAGACAGATATGGACCTTAAACGAGTGGCATGCAAAACGGGCCTAGGCGACGGCCCAGATGCCAAGCGCGCTACAGCTGCAGAAGAAGAAGAGGAGCATCTGCAGCTTGACCAGAAATCAGGTACAGATAAAGGTGCGAGCGATGCACAGGCCGAGTGCTTGCAATTAGATGATATTACCAAGGAGACCGATTGTGATAGCCCCAAGGCTGACCGCGACAATTTGTTGCCCGGCAACCATGTGGCGCCCTACACTGGCAACGGATGTGCGCCCTCACTGGAGTCGTTTATGTTCCAACAGACTCCCGCTGGCAGTCAGCTCTGCTCCTGGATGTCGAACACCGAGTCCATGACCTCCGCTAATGATTTGCCACCGCTGTTCGTATCCGACAAGGATGTCAAGCCCAAATCACCGAGTAAGTAACATCAAGTTTTTAACTTGGAAGCCTCCTCATTCGAATCTGAATCTCTTTTAGCTGCCAAGCTTAATCGCAAGGAACTCACCCAGCTACGTCGTCAGAATGCACTGCGTGCCCTTGAGCTGGAGCGTGAGTTGGCTGCAAAGACACCGCAAGCCCCGACGCTGCTCTTACGCTTTCCCGATCCCAAAATAAGCGTGGCATCGGTCAGTGAATTTTCAGAGAACATCCGGGATGTGGTCTTTCCCGCAAGTGTCGCGCAGCGCTTCTGCCTGGTGCACCTGAAGGCAGGCGCCAGTGTGGAGCACACCATTGAGGAGATTAAGCGGGTGCGCTTTGGTCATGGCCGCATGCACGCCGAGCTGAAGACCTTTACCGACGAGGAGCAGGCCGAGTGCATTGATCCCTGTTCGCTGTACGTGAGCAATATACCGTTCAATATGAACGCGGCCGACATAAAGGTGTTTGTCAACTCCATGCGTGTCGACATCGGCGTCATGAAGCGCCAGAAGCGCGCACGCTACGCATTTGTACGCTACGCCAATGCCGAGATGGCCATGGAGGCGTTCAGGGATCTGGTGCGCCGCACCCTCAACAATCGCGTGCTGACCGTGCGCTATCGTCGCCTCCGCAATCGCCTCGCTCAACCGACCGCCGCATCGATGTGTGCCATCTCCAATCTGACCATTGACACAATTGCAACGGATGACGATGGCGGCGAGTGTCGCGTCATTTCGCCGCCGCCGGTGGAGTCGATCACCATTGTGGACAGCGATGATGAGCCGCAGTGCGAGTCGCACAGCGTGGCCAGCCTGAGCAGCAGCATGCCGCACAAGAAGCGCGAGAGCAAGATGACCGCCCAGGAGAAGGAAATCCAGCGACTGAAGCTGCAGGTGGCCGAGCATGGCGCCATCATCCGCCGGCTGCAGAAGCGAGAGAACAGTATTGGTAAGTGGGAATCCAACTAAAACCCAGATAAGCGTATTAAGTGTTGGGATCGTTACAGCCAACGCCATTACCAAAGCAGAGCCACAATCCGAGCTAAACACAGACAAGTCTTCGTTATTGCAACGCTCGGCTTCGCCGTGTTCCAGTTATGATATCAAAATGGAAAATGATTATTTGGGCATAGCTCAGAGTACGCCCGAGCCTGAACCGGACTCATTGGCCGATGCCCAGTCCAGTTCGCCGTATCGCGCCACAACTTGCCCCATCGATGGCATTGAGGATCCAATCAAATGTAAACATTAGCAATACTTAAACTAACCCTAACTAGATGTTATAGTGTTGTCCTCGCCTCGTATCTTACTTAGCATCCGATTGTTTTGGCTGGCTGATTTCAGGTCTCGGACGACGCCGGAGCACAAAATCCAGCGCACAGCAGTCAAACAAAGAGAATTCAGCTAAGAAAACTCCAAAAAATTCCAACTTGGAGGTGCTTAATGCGCAGGTCGAAGCCGATTTAGATGCATAGATAGGATAGGATTTTTTAATCTACCAAATTATAGCACCTCAAAATTATTTTCGTATAAGGATCTTCATTAACGCCATATGTACATATTGTACAGGATAGAGTAGAAGTATTTTTACATTTATTTTATTTTTATTTATATGTTTTTCGATCACTTTTGCAATGTACAATTTTGTAAAATTGTAGCACGATATAATAATACGTAAATTAAATAATAATATTTCGGCTTTAAATATTAAATCCGAACAAATATCGCTTAATATTTCTTACACTCCTACTTTACAGTTAATTTTAATATATAATGATCAATTGTGTTCTTTACTTTTTTTTTGTTTTAGCTTACGATCCTAAGTCAAATCAAAAAACAATTTTAATTTCCAGGCCCAATGTTTCTTTAGCCCTTTAAGAATGTATGATTTTATCGTTCTTTTAATAGGTGTAACAATTCGAATTAAACTAAAATACGTTTAGTAGTTTTTACTTTATGGTTTTTAAGTATTCTTTAATTGATTTGTATTATTCCTTTCATATGGCTCGTTATAGTTAATATCGCAAATTGTCATATTTTAATTACACAACATACTCGTAGTTTCGGCTATGATATGAATCCTGATCTCATGTTTACTTTTATATTTTTGTGTGTTTGCATACTTTCCATTTATTGGAATGTTAACTATTTAAGATTTAAGTTAAATTACATTTAATGCTCCATATTGCTTTTGTATTTACACAACAACGATTTTAAGGCACCTGTTTCATATGATATATGTATGTATATATGTATAAATTTCAGTTTTAATATGTTCGCATCATTCGAACACCCAATTCACACACCCATCTTGGTAGCCCTCGACACAATTTTTGTAATTTTAAAAACTACCAAAATCTAATATATCATATAATACTCCTAGGAAATGCGCAGCGTTCAGATATTTTAGCTAATTATGAACTTGGATAGGCAGAAGAGCAGGAACGTGCTGAGCAGGACGCTGGCAGCGGAGTTGCTGGTCAGCTGAGAGGACTTCGCACCGGAGCCTGTGCGTTCCGCCATTTCAGGATCGGCGGGCTCATCATTGGACTGGTTATCGCCGACGGCTGTTAGTTTCAAAAGGGAATTGTAAAAAGTAGAAATTAGAATATATGTGAAATAGTTAAAGCAATAAATTTAGCTTAAGAGTACTTTACATAACTACACTAGGTTCTATTTAGGGGATAATTTTTTTAAGTGCAACACTTGAACATAATTGTGTGAGGATTTTGAGTGTATATATAGATTAAAAAAATAAATAAAAATGTAACTGCCAAAATTTTTAAAAGGAAAACTTAAACTAAGCTAACTTAAGAAAATAAAGAAAAAATATATATGTATATAAGTAATTAATGCAACATACTGTTCCACTCTGGGCGCAAATGTTTTATGTTGAATTCGTTATTGAGTTTGGCGTTTTCTGGGCGTTTTTGAAAGGCGGCAGCAGCGTAGGCTTTTTTTGATTTGGGCGTGGCATTTGTGTGTGTGATTATTTCTTTTATATATGTATATATTTTGTGACATTTATTCAGACAGAGATCACTCGAGCAGGCATATTTATATGGACGTAATACAACTTAAGGCACGCGAATACAAGTATTTATATCTATATATGATATTAATACAGTTATAGTTGATGGTGGACAGAACACACGAAACGAAACTCTGCAAACACTGAAGGAACTGGAACTGGAACTGGAACTGGAACTGGCACTGGCACTAGTGCGCGCGCTCTTTAAAAGTATCTGTTCGTTAGGCTCCACATCCAGCCGGGCAGCAGACTCGTGCCCGTATTCGTATTCGTATTTGGGATCAGTGGTACTGCATTATGGCAATACATGGTTATGGAATTGATCAATCAATTGATCGCACGCCCATTATAAATGAAATGAGAGATACACATATGTAATAAAGAAAAATGGTAAGAAAAAGATAATCGCATAAATAACAATTCCAGCAATTTGAAGCGGGTTTCAATTTGTGCGTCTTGGCAGGGAAACTGGGGCGTGCGCAGGTCGTTTTTTTGTTTTTGTTTATGTGTTTGTGACGCAACTACATACAAAGATTTGCACTACGAATGATACGATTGCGATACGTTTAAGCAAGCGATAGCGATAACGATAACTAACAATCAGTTCGATCAACTAGCGTAAGATACAAATACAAGATGTGAAACGCAAAGAGCTACAATTAATAAAGCTTAATTACACGCACTCACACAAGCATACATACACAGACACAATTTTTAATTATTGTCACACACAGATAGAGTGTGTGTGAGAGAGAGAGAGAAAGAGAGCAGCAGTACTTTGCCGGCGGGTGTGGTAAGCTTTCAATATGCGCGCGTTACTTTGTTTTTGCTTTTGTTATGTTTCTTTTACTTGCTGCTCATGTCTGTGTGTATGTGTTTGAGTGTGTGTGCGTGCGCTTTGGAGTTCGTTGTTATTGTTCTTTTCGTTTATTAGGTTTTTTTCAGTTATTCAGTGTGCTGTTGTTTTTTTGGTTAATTGTTTCTGTTTCGGTTTTATCCGCGTCTCTTAAAGCCTGGAAGAAATACATACAGACAAATGGATGACATATACAGTTGAAGTTCAGAGCTCGATTTATGTAAATTTAACGGGTTATGGGCCACAAGCACGTGCATGCATGTGTTAAGTATTCAAATTGGCCGACCGACAATCGGCAATCGTGCAATCTGGGTCATAACATAACGGGTGTGGACCACATACGTACATAAGGTGGATAATATATGAGTGTAGGTGTTTGTGTGTACATGTGTGTGTGTGAATTCATGCGGGTCGTGGATTTAGTATTATCGATAAAACATGCAATTAGAAGATTTGTGTACAAGAAGAGCAGCAAAAAGAAAAAGAATAATAAAAACTGAAGCCTTTAGCCAGTTGAGTTTTGGTGCCACAGGTGTCGAAAAGGATAATAGATTTATTGTTTTGTTTTTTGCTTTCGATTTCAAATAAAACTTTGTACGCATATAGTGTTGGAAAGTGCCGTAATTACTACAGGATATACACACATATTTTTAGTTGGGTAGAATTACATAATATTAATATTACCATAGAACTACATACATACTTAGAGGTAAAATGGTCAAGGGGGGGGGGGGGGTGTGTACGTACTTAGGTTATGCAAAAACTACACTTTGTGTGGATTTACGACTAAATAGTTACCGCTTGGGTGGTTGCTTTCATTGTGGTGTTTAACAAATAGTGTTGTAAAAGTGTTCATATGCATAGGTGTAATGTAAGCAGAGTGTAGTGTTGTAAAGTGTTTTATTAGGTATATTAGTAACTTCTAAGGGCAGCTCTATAGTTAGATTAGCTAATTAGTAGGCACGGCATGCAATGTTTCGGGTGCATGTGGAGGCTTAAATACTAGATTGATAGTTTAGGTTTATTGCCTGGTAGCCCGCGGGGCTGAAGTTAGTGAGACCGACTGACCAGTAGTTTGTTTTTCTTATCTTTTTACACTGTAAGCAAGATTTGATTATAATATATTGTCATTAATGTTTGGGCCTATAATTATTTAAAAAATTTTTTTTTTTAATTTTCTGGAATTTTTATATATATTTTATTTTTACATGGTATGCAAAATTGAGTTGGTTAGCGAGCAAAGATTTAAAGTTAGTATATATAACACAGACCAAGACCCATAAACAAAATTAAGTGTTAAACATAGTGTAAAAGTTAATAACGAAAATAAAAATAAAATAAGAATAGTATTATTAGCAGGTTTTCATATTCAGTAATCGATTCCATAGTATAGTTGTTATAAGTAAAAATATATATTTACCAAAAATAAAAAAAAAGTATAAATATAAATATTGAATTATTTTTTAAAACTTTGGATATTAGGAGAGTTTAGTAATAGTAAAAGTTGATTAAGTTTAGAAACAATCACTTTTGGAAATCGTTAGTTATACATATAGGTTATGTTAATAGAGTAGTATTGGGGGGTTAAGGAGTGTACAAGTGTACAAGTGTTGAGAGGAAAGTGTAGCCTAAAGCTGGTTCAGTTGGAGTACACTGAAACAAACTAAAGTAAAACACCACAAAATAGAAAAAATAATAATAATAATAATATGTATATATAAATGTTTACAAGAGCTACTAGGAGAAGAAATTGGACATACACAATTCGAGAATTAGTTTTCAGTAAAAATAATAATGTATTTCTTTCTTATCATACGTTATTTGTTGGGCAATAAAAACAAATACACATTGACTTCAGTTATAGAATTGACTACAGTACAAGTACGATACATATACATAGATAAACTTAATTAAACATACCATATTTGTATAATTCATTTAATGGATATGTCTCTATATAGAGACGTTTTTTTTAAAGATTTTCAAAGGATTTTCTTGGTTTTAAACATTTCTTGGCTGGTTCAGTAACAACTCATGTTTATGAGATCTTTTTGACTTTTGTTTCGATTATATTCGATACATATTTAATTTGTTTACAGTTCAGATAATAGGGAATGCGTTTTTTTTGGTTTCAAACAAAACTACCGCCGAGTCGATCCCACTCACCTGCGTCCAGATCAATATCACTATTACCATCATCGGCATGCAGCTGCGATCGCTGCTCGGACTCGAGCGGCCCTTCCTCAACAATATTACCTGTGGACGAGGGCGTATTCTTGCATCCGAACCACCAGTGCGCCGTCGGACGTGGGAATGGCGGCGTGGCCGTATCCACCTGTAAAGAGAGCATAACAGGACTGATAAATCTCTGAGATTTCAACTACACCTAAGCTTCAAGATATCCCACATCGAAGCTCTTAGACCCCCCCCCAGTTAGTTTCTTTTGATTTAACCTACCGCAAAGCGAGCATCGTGGAAGCGATAGTACTTGTCGCCCTTGAAGAAGTACGTGTAGCCATTGGTGTATCTGAGCGCCGCGTCCAGATTGTTTGGCACGCCCTCCCAGTTGGAGATGGGCTTGGGGTAGCTGGCCTTGACGGGCGGACGCTTGGCGGGATCGAAGCGCCAGAATTTGCTGCCCTTGAAGAAATAGATTTTGCCATTGCCGCCCCAGACCATGGCTGCGTCCAAGTGATCGGGTATGCCAGTGAAGCCCTCGCTGATCTCCTTCGGATAGGCCCCGTCCATTTGGCTGCCCTGGTAGCGCCAGTACTGAGTGCCCTTGAAGAAGTACGTCTTGCCGTTCTTATACGTAAACGCCGCATCGATGTTGCCGGGCAATCCTGGCCAGCCCTTCGAGATGAGCTGCGGGTAGCCCTCCTCCACGGAGTCGGTGGTCAGCTTGTAGTATTTGTCGCCCTTGAAGGCGAACGTCTCGCCATTGCCCGAGTTGAACAGGGTGTCGATCTTGGAGTCCTTGCAGATGCTGTCATCCAGCGGCACCTTCGGTGGCGTATACGATGGTCGCTGCGTGCTGGTCGGATACAGATTGGTGGGCGTGTACTGGTTGGTCTTGCGTCCGTAGAGCGATTGTATGGCCGCCTTGTCATCCTCATCCAGCTTGAAGACCGGCTCGAAGCCACGATAGAATGGCGCCATCAGCGCCGAGCTCTGATCCGAGTGCGAGAGGCCCAAGGAGTGGCCGAATTCGTGAGCCGCCACCTGGAAGAGATTTGTGCCGCGCGGCGAGCCAATGGTCCAGAGTTCGGCATCATCGAAGTGGGCGTCGCCCCCGAAGACTGGGAAGAAAGCGTGAGCCAAAGTGCCGCCTTGTCCGTCGAAGGCGTCGCCATCGCCGTGCTCGCTCTCAACAAATCTAATGGGAGGGAACGAGATTAATAAGATAGAATATGGATAAGAGCGAGAGAGATAAAGAGTTGGTTTATAATTCGCAAGTAGTTTAATCCGACCACCAAAAAATAATTGTTTTCGCAGAAACTTTAAATTTAAAACGCATTATTATTTTTTGTTTCTATTTTAAAAATTATAAATCTTAAATTTTTACTTTATTTCAGCCTAGATCTAAATTTCCCCCCTTTTGCAACACTTACTTGATCTCAATGTGCACCGGTCCCGATGTCTTTCTGGTGAACGTCAGATCGGTATCCTCGCTCCAGACGGCAAAGGCGCGTCCAATTTCCGCATCGACATCGTTGCGCTTCAAGCGCTTGGGATACTTGGAGATCTTGTAGGTGAGATTCTTGACACGCCAGCGACTGCCCTGCAGGGCATACCGCTTCGAGCGGCTGTCGCCGGTGCCCACCCGATCCCTGACACCACAACGTGGTAGCGACATCAGCTTCATTGTCTCCTCATCCAGTTCGCCGGTGATGTTCAGGCCGGCGAAGCTCTGAAACTCCTGAATGGCGCTCACCCATGTGTGCTTATCCTGCAGTCCACTGTTGGCCGGATTACGCGCCGAGGCGGGCAAATAACCAAACTGAGACAGGTAGATCTGTAAGGAGAGAGAAGATAACGACGGTGAGTAAAATAAAATGTGTAAAATACTAAAATTCGTAATAATTTGATTCGTCAAATAAATTGCAGAAATTCTTAGAATGAGTTCAAAATTCAGTTGTGAGCAACAAATTAAAAACTACATAAAGAAATTAATAGGTACAAAATTATATAAAAGATTTAAAAGAAAATTATTACATGAATTAACTTTGGTAGCAAACTATTTGAAATTCCAAGTTTAAGAATTTTTTTAATTCAAGAATTTTGTATTGGGTTCACGGAAATGCAGACTTGCGTACTTCTGACACCTCTTTCGCTTGATTTTTTCCCGTGACAAGATCAATGGCTTGTGCTAGTTGGCCGCTGATTTATGGCGATCAGATAAGACACGTTTTGCCTGCCTTGTAATTGTCCTGCGGCAGCACTAGCCTCCTCCCTCCCCTCACCCCCCGTAGCAAGCGTTCGTCATTCGTCACATTTCTTGCAAAATGTGCAAATATAAATTTGCAGCAAGAAAAACTATCTGACTTGCATAATTTATGACCCAGCGCTTTGGCATGGCAATGTTTTATAATACCTCCCCCCACCTTCTCTTGAAAGCCCCCTTTTGGGCCAGACTTGGCGTATGCTCAGTACTAAGAGCGAATCACAGTTACGTGACTTTAATTATGCGATTCGAGGTGTGAAAAAACAAAAAACAAACACAGTTCTATTAAGACGAGACAAGTTGAGTCAAGTTAAGGAAGTGTTTTCTTTTTATTTAATTTTTTTTTTGTGTTTAGCATTTTATGGCAATTTCTCAGTGAATTGAACGCATGTAATTCGAATTAAATTGTAAAGCGAATCTTTATAGAGCTGCCAATTGTAATTAGCATTGAATTGTAAAGAAAAAACAACATTCTCTATAGGAAGTGCTGGGCATATAGAAAGCGAGGTTAGAGATGCACCTAACGGTATCACAGAGCCAAAAACAATTAGACGCTAATTTGAAACGATAATCGCCAGCCTTAAATGCAGCAATTAGTATATATACTATATACATATATAATATATATTTTACTTAATTCTCTTTAAGGTTCAAGCAACGAATTTTGAAAGTCACTTGTTGTAGTGTAGTGTATTATCATCCACGTAATAAGCATTTGGCATGTGGAACATGTGCCCTCTGCCGCATGTGTCGCACATTTTAATGGATCGCACGCAGAGAACCGCATATCAAATACTTCGTGGTACACTGTGCCATATAATGCTGCCAAAAAATTAAAAAAAAAACAAATAACCTCTTAGTCGGGTGTAACCGACTGCGTAATACAATTGAAAACTGTTTAAATTCTTATTATTAATTTGGAAAATTATTGATTTCATCTGAAAACTGTCTATCAAAATTTAATGACGAGTTCATATTCCAAATTTTAAGCTTGCACAAACCTAATATACCATATTCTCAACTTGAACAAGTATAAAAAACTTGCATAATGCCAAACAATCCACTCAGCTGACTGTTGAGATTTTGTTTTTTTTTGTATCTTATAGAACGTTTTTATGATTTTGTATTTTATTTAGCCGAGGAAGTAAACATTTTCGGCTGAAAGGCATAAGTATGCGTGGCGTTGCCCCATCCTAAGTACTTAATAAACTGGGTGGTGCCGCCGCTTTTGGCGTGTGGTAACCACTACTGGGCAACTGGTTACTCGGCGTCAGTGTGGTAGTGAGTGTGTGTGCGTGCGTGTGCGGGGCTGGGGGCGGCTTTAGACTCGCCTCAAAAGGTAAATGAACTCGGTTTTGTGGCTTTGTTTTGCTTTTCCTGTAAACATGACTCTGACAAGCGACAATCAATCTGGGCAAAATAAAAAAAATAAAAGTAATCCAGGGGGAACTGCAGAATCAGTAACAGATTTGTGTGCACAAAGAACGATATGCATATGATTTGCAATTTTTGCGTTCCGCTTTGCTGTCAAAATTATTATACAATAAAATTAATCTGCTGTCTCTCTCTCTCGCTCTATCTCTATCTCATTCATTGTTTTTGATAGCCTTGTGTATGGGGTGTATTGACTCGGGAATGCAGATTATAAGGGGCGGGTATTTCCTATATGTTTGTTATTCATGATCAATCAGCATATGTTTTTTCCTTATAATTTTATAATCTGCTTTACTTATTATTTCACTTTTTTTATCAGCCATTCCATTGTATTTCAATTCTCAAAAATTATAGTATAGTCTGATTTAATTTTTTTTTTTTTGATTTAACAGTTTTTGATTCATTTTACATTCTGTTGGCGTCACGCTGTTAACGTCACATAAACATTTACGTCACAATGTTTCAAATTTATCGGGTTAAGGAACGATTTGAACTTTAAGCCTTGAATATCATTTTTTATGCCTGTACATTATTTTCTTTTTTGTGGAGTATTTATGCTGCAACGTGTTCTGGTTTAAATTTAAAGCCCAAACTTGTGTTTTTTTTCCATTGCCAATCTGGTTCTAGTTGCATTTATGATAATATTTTTTTTTTGGCAGTTCCCCGAACTCATCCGAGAGTTGACCTCGTCGGGAGGGGCTGATTGCACATTCCAGTGCTCAATAACATAATTGCCGCAAATGAAACGATGAGCGGCTGCAGCTCGTGGGAAACACATGAAAGCAGCCGCGCTTTAAACTTCCAATTAATTTTGCATTTATCAGGTTTTGGCCCTGATGTGCACGTAGAACATGTTCATAGCCCGGGCTAATAAATTTTATAAAAAAATAAGAAATTAAAATTTCTGGGCAAATTGTCACCGAAACTGTCATCGAAGGCAACTGCCGATGAGTTGGCCCAGTCACCAGGCCATGTGTTTCTGTTACTGTTTCTGTTTGTGTTGGCCCCGTTCGTGATAAGATACGATACGAGACAAGCGACGAGCCAAGAATTGGCACAAGAACACGAAGAAGAAGTGGGAGCAGCAGGTGAATTACCGATAGAACTGTATTCAATGGGCGCTTTGTGAGCTTTTTTTTTTTTGACAACAAATGATTCATTTATGGCGCTGACAAACTATCTGAAATGCGTCACAAATTCAACATTCGTGAGGACTTCGAAACGGAAGTTCGCAACGGAAATGGATCTATTAAGTGGAGATATGTTTTATTGTATCATCATTAATGAATATGTACATAAACGAATAACGTGTAGATAGCATCTACTAGATACTTTTTTTTATTTACAAATACACTTAAGATAATTTTATCGGATCTTCTCGGAATTGCATTACAAAGGAAATCAATATAAAAGCAAAATTAGTTGTTTAAAAATAAAAAGTGCTATTGAGTGCTATATAGTATATAATAAATAAACACTTAAGTGCTGATAATAATCTATATTAAAAGCTACCCACAATCTTTATCGATTAATAAGCTGTCTAATGTGCATTGAAATTGATACAACAAGAAAAGTAGTTGTAAAAAAATTAGTACATTTAATGTGCAAGCCGATCGATGCGACACGTTTCACTTAGTATCTAATAGATACATTTTTATTAATAGTAAGCAGATAGGTGGGGTTATCGAATTATCGAATTATCGATCAATGTGGGAAAATTAGCTGTGGTAAGAAATAAAAGTAAAGCATGTCTCGATGAAGTACAAGTTCAACTTGGATTTGCAATCGTTATCGATTTTAAACTTGCCTATCGTTTTTTCCGTGTCAATCGCAGCTAATCGGCATTACAAAGCAAACAGCGAACACAAATTATCCAACATTATAATGCAAACAGTTGGCTTTGGTTCACGTATCAGCGCACGTTGAAATTGCACTTCAATTTATGATTATAACGAGTACACAGCAAAGACATTGACACGAAAAAATATAAAAATATAATAACAAATGTGGCAAGCATTTTCAATGCTGCCACATGCAGTTGCCTCTTTGCACAATATGCAAATGGAAATGTCAACAGCTGAAAAAGGAGCTCAGAAATTGTACTCAAAGCGGACACTTGAAATGAACATGGCTTGGAGCGCTCGGCATTTGTCTATGACTGACCTCTTTGCCTACTTTAACGGCTCACTGGCTCGCTGGCCACGCCCACTGCAGCCCCCTAAACACTGCAGTTGAACTTGTGCCAGGTAGCTGGGCGTTGTGGCACTTGCAGGAAATGCCTAAAGGGCTTTGCATTTTCAAAGCCAGTCGCAAAAATCAAAAACAAAAACAAATAAACAAAAAATAAAAAGGTAAAGAAACTAGAAAGTGTGCGCAAACTTTTATTGCTCACTGTGTGTTGTGTGAATGTACATTTAAGATCTGTTTAGTGCGTCTTTTTAAAGTGCTGCAAGAAATTCTTTTTTCTTTGTAATGATCTTTAGCTTGAACTGCTTGGGAATTACAACAGCTGCCTGATATTTGACATTTGAACGGGGCAACAATTAAAGTCATTGACCCTAAACGAAAATGAGTGGAAACGCCTTTGGTGCACGCCCTGTTGGCGTGTTTTGACCCTTCTGAGGCCTGACTTTGTACCAGTATATATGTGTATATAAGTAAGTAAGTATATATATCCGGCAAAACAAGACCAGGACATGCATAAATTATAAACAAGTAGCGAACGTAAGTTCTTTTCACCCTCTTGCTGCCTTTTCTACATTTCACTTGACCGGAAATTGATGAGAAAATTGTATTTGCCGGGCAAAAAAGAGGACGAGAGGGTGGCTCGTTTATATTGGGTGTGGGTGTGTGCCTGTCTCTCTGTGTGTGTGTGTGTGTGTGTGTATATACGTGTCTAGGTCTAGGTACGTTGGGGTGCGTTTAAATTTTCCAGCTCAATTTGGGTCAAGCAGCGTGGGTTCAATAAACTCCCCCAGTTGAATTGCTGGCAACTATTTAAGCCTAGACCTCATTTTAAAGACGCACTGGAAATGGGAAAGTGAATGCTGGCAAATTAAGCCGCTGCAAACTTGACCAACTCGTTTCGTTAACCAACTGTTTTTCTCTAACTGATTACATCACTTAAAAGTGAAGCCAAATCGAAGCCATAATTGGGTTTGTGTGCAACGCGTGCTAAAACTGGGCCAAATGAGCCGCCAAAAAGGTGCCGCTAGTTGCGCAATTTCGTCAACGTGTAAATGCCTGGCTAATAACTTTGTTAGCTCCTTTGACATTTAGCCTCAGTTTTGTAGGTGTCTAAATTTGCCCGCTGTTAATTTGCTGACGCGATAAATAAGCGCCAGATTTGCGGATAAAGCCAAGTGTTTTATGCAAAACTACAACGGGCAAAACAACGTGGCTTAAACAACAACAACAAAAAAAGGATACGCTTTTTGTGCTCCCAACTTTTTTTTTGTAGGTTGCGGCTATTAAAAAAGGCTAAAGTGTAAAGAAAGTGTGCATAAAAAGTTAGAAAGTAATCAGCAAAAACAGCCAGCTCCATCTAGCCATATTTATCTAGTTAGCCTTTGGCTCAACTTTTTAATTCCAAAGAATTTTCATTTTTAAATAACACAAACTCCTATATAGTTTTTTTCTATGGTACTGCGACCTTCGATGCGACTTTATAAGCATGTTCCACACAAATATCATTTGTTTGCGCTGCTAACATTTGCTTTTTGCATACGCCTTTTTGCAAAATGGCAAGGTTATCCTGTTTAGCGTTTTTAGCTCTGTTTACCTGTTAAGCTTTTCCAGCTATAAACACTGGCATCCTTTTGTTAACACCTTGTGAAGGTCGCACGCAATGTGACTTTCAGTTTACGTGCTTTTTTTTCCGGGCCGAAATCAATCAAACTTTTCTTTTTCAACTTTTTGCAAGTCAAACACTTGCCCAGTCGTGATGTGTTTTAAGTTTAGTTTAGTTTAGTTTTGTTGGTTAACATTTTGGTTAAACTTATTGATTAGCTGGATGACGGGTCTTGAGTCTGGTTTCTGTTTTTCTGAGCGCTGCGTGACGCACGCGAAACATTGCGGCTAAAGAATTTTCCTCAACAACTTTCACCCAGTTGGTTATTTAATTTTTTTTTTCTTTTTTTTTTAACGGAAGGGGTTTAACCATTATAATTAGCCAAAGACGTCATTATTAAAGTGGCGTATGAGTTTCTTTTTTTTTGTTTTTGTGCCAGCTTTTTTTAGCTGCGGCCAAGCTTTAGCTACCCCACGTTGGCCGCCCCAGTTGGTCTGCAACTCTTTTAATTAGGCCAGTCAGACAAAAAAAAATAACAAAAATAAAGACTGCTGATGATGATGACTCTAGCCTGGTTCGGGGCCTGAGCTCATTTCTAATGAACCGCAATTAACCTTTGACAGGCCGCTGATTATGTATACGCAGCGTATGACGCGAGGCGTTTGTGGTTTGAATTTGAGTTTATTGTAGGTGGGCGACGCTCTTAATCATAATGCTGCTGCACTCGCTAATGCGTCATGTTTATGTGCATTTTTACAGCTTTTTCTATATGTGATTTGCTTTGTTCACGCAAATGATGTCAATTTATATGTGTGTGATTTTATCGACAAAAGTGAAATGCAACTTGTCAGTTGCGACAGTTGAACAAAAAGTCAAGAAATTGCCAGCTCTAACTGACTCAGACAAAACCTATATGTACAAATTAATCAAAGTTATAAAGAAACAACAAACAAATTAATCGTGTCTGTATCGCTTAAAAGCTTCATTCAAATGCAGTACAAGGTAAATATAGATAAAAAGCAGTCAGAACTTATCTATTGAGTAGCTTTGTCAGTTAGTTGAGTTAAAGAACTTCCAAGAGAGAATCGCAGAGAGAGGCGCAGCTGAGTTTTTTTTTGTTTTTTTTGTGTCTGACATTGAAACGAGACAAACTTGGAACGCACAATGTTGACGTTGGTGTTCTATGAACATCATTATGAACCGATCATGATGATGATCATTTAGCGACGTCGTTTTGGGCGACTGCCCAGCCAGTTAGCCAGCCAAATGGCCATGCAGGTTCCGCGCCAACATTGTTGGCAACGCGTTCAACATATCAATTAGTCAAATCGAATTGAAACAAAGACAAGTGTTTTCTGTTGTTTTTGTTTAGCTTGTTTTTTTGTATTTTGTTCTAAGCACGCATGAGCAGCGCGTGTGATCGATCTGGCGTCAAATGATCGATAGCAGGCAGCTATCGATACTTATAGAGCGGACTCGTTACATTTCACTCGCCGTAGATGGCTGAACAGGAACTGAATTCAAACTCGGACACGTTCTCAACATGATGCGGCACATTTTGACACTAGTTTGAAAGGTGTGGCTACAACTGGACCCGATCTATGTTTCCACCTGCTGCTGATGCGCTTTTTTTCTGTGTTTCTATATTAATTTATGCAGATTGCAATCGTGCAACAAGAGAAAACACTTTGTGCCGCAAAACGTGACAGCCTTGTCAAACGCCAGCGGCAACAGCATCATGAGAAAGATAAACGACTCGCACATTTACACCCCCATCCCCCTCCCCCCTCCTCTACAGTAGCTCCCAGCAGTAGCCGGTCACGTGCCAACCGCCTATTTATGCGAATTGTGGAGGATTTGTTGCGAATTTGTGAAGCTTTGCAGTTGTAGTTGTGGCAGAAGGTGCCTGTTAACCGATAATCAGCTCAGTTTAGTTTAAATCCAACATCGCATTAATGAGATGCAAGCACATGTCCAGTTCACATCTTGATGCACGTCGTCATTACGCGGCAGATACGTTAATACCATAAATTAAATGCTGCAGTTACACGAGCTTAGTGAGAATGGAGAAGCGAGGACAATTGTATTTAGAGGCGCGTAAATTAGCGGAACTGGTTTTGCATTTTTGTGATGGGGCCTAAATGTAGGCGCTGTGGGGAACAATGGGAGCAATCATAATTGTAAATTATTGTAAATTGAAATTAAATTCAATTATTGATAAATTAATCATGCAATGATCATTAAATAATTACAACTGTATAATTTACTAAATTAAACAGCAAAAACCGCAAGGGAGACTTTTTGTATTGCAATATAGTCATTAAATGCAATTCGAATAGATAAATGCGTTTAATCGCTGAACAATTAAGGAAAGTTCAGAGCACGACTTTGGCTATAGGCCAAAAATTTAATAGATTTAATATACACCTAACTCTCTTTTAAATTCCTGAATTTTTGATTTTTTATTAGTTTGTCCCAATTTAAAAAAATATATATTTTAAAAAATGAAAAATTCTAAAACGAATTTTGACTATTTTTATATTTTTTGTTAAGTTTATTTTTTAGATCTAAAACCAAACTTTTTTTTATTTGTCATGTAAACAGGGAATTTGGTGTACTAGTTATAATTGCCACACTTACTTCCGATTTGCTTGACAAAACTTGCATTTCGATTGCCATTGTCGCTTGTCGTTTATATATATAAATTATATAATATATATATGTGCATAAAGTCAGATGACTACACATGCAACTTGGCTGCGCATGTCGGCAATTATTCGAGTCACGCAATGCATTCATCGCATATCGCATATCGCATATCGTACATCAGCCATCGCATATATCGCCCATAGTTTTCCGACCTTAGCCTTTTGGGGGTCTTTTGTCGCTAAATGCAGCGCATAAAAATGCAACAGCCTGTTGATGCCGATACCGAAACCGATTCCCAAGCTGAATCCCATGTCCACTATAATTTCATGTGGATGCATTTATGACAGCCAACTGACCAAGTCGGCTTCTGGTCATGACATTGCAAATTGGCATCACATGATATTGACAGCATTGCGTGTCAACTATCTCTAATAATCGTCCAACTGAATTGTCTGATAAGCATAAATGCCAAATGGAAAATGTTTGGCAAGCAATTCAAAAAATAATGTGCTTAGATGGGGTTAAAGCTCTAGCTATTCTTATATATATATATATATTCAAATAAAATTAAATATAAAATAAATAAATAATTAAGTTGGGTTTTTATTGAGCAAATGATTCAAAATTCTTTCGTTCTATGACTCAATGTGTTTTTTTTTTTGTATCTTATCATTCCTAAATAGAGGTTCAATGCTTGTCCACTTACCTCGGCTTGTGTCGTTGTGGAAACGGGCGCACTTTGGGCCGCCACCAATATGGCTAGGAGTGTGCCTAGTACTATGAACACGGATGCGTAGCTTTGGCAGGTGTTGGACATGTTTCAGCTGTTGTTGTTATTGTTGTTACTTTTGTTGCAATTGCAAATATGTTGTTGTCTGTTGTCTGTGGCGCGCACTTTGAACTTCAAGTCGTGACTGAAGCTTGTAAAAACAACTGCGCACTGCAAATAGAAATAGAAATAGAATTGCAAAAAGGTCAATTAATATTTCATACAGGTAGGTAAAAATCATAAAAACTAAGGGCCAAGTGCAAAAGGGCGAACGGAAGCAGCTGCCTCGTTGGCCAACAGGTTGGCTGCAGAGCAGCGTCGTAACTGCGCCTAAATGGCACACATTTCGGCCTGGAACGGCTAACGGAAGTCAAGTTGTAGACCCAAGTTGTGGCGTAGTAAAAATAGCTTATTACAACACAGGTGTGTGTGTGTTAGTGTGTGTGTGTGTGTGTTGGCTTATGACGTGACAGCTGTTTGATTGTTGTTATTGTTGTTGATTGCAGCCGCAGCCATGTGCCATTTTGTCTACACTTGAACTTAAATTTAGAATACGCCTAATTAGCTCCTATATTTAGTTGGGCAAATATTTGCACAAGGATCGTAGAAGTCACAGAAATTACCTGAATCTTATTTACTCCTTGTTATATACGATTTGGTCTAAAAATAGTTAGTAGTTAGTTCTATGCTCTGTATTTTGGCGTGACATTATTTTTTATGACAAACGTTACGTTAAGTATACGACATGTGTTTCTGTCTGTCAACATTGAGCCGGAGATTGAGATTGGCACACAAAAAAAAAAGAAAAAACAACCCCTTGTACCAGGACTAACAAGATTTGGTTTACGATACCATTAAGTTGAGTTATAGCCGTGAGATTTGTTGGCATGTTAACGGTGCATGGCAACGGTACCTTCCAGTGCAACGGGAAATGCAGTGCGAATATTAGTGGGCATTATAATCTGAGTGACAGTCACCCCAAAAAGTACACAGTGCAAAAAAGGGTGTGATGTTCAGAACTTGCATCCGACTTAAGCTTATTTAATGTGAATAAACTTTATTTATTTTTGTTTATATAGCCATAAAACTTATCAGCCTTGTCATTTACATTTCAACTACTTAAAAACTTATTTCGCTGTTTTGAACTTGAAAAACTCGAACAAAGAAAGTCGAAAGCGCTTTTTTTAAAATTTTATTACAAACTTCGTTTTTTTTTTGATTATTTGTACCTGTTTGTGTGGCTAACTTATAAATAACTTAATTATTGACAAAACACTTTGCTAGCGCTAATTTACTACTTTTGCTCTGGCTTACAACTATTTATTTATTGTTTTTTTAATGAACAAATATTTTATTACTTTTAAAAATCTTGTAAGTATTTGAATTTTTCGACAAGTGCATTTCTGTGACATCAGCAAGAGTGCGATAAGTGATATCAAGTATACGACAAGTGGCGCGCAGTTTTTAACGCCAAGAGCCGAATGTAAACGTTGACAACAACAACAAAGGCAAGCTTATACGTGTATTTCTTTATTTTTATTTTTTTTTTTGGGTGTGCCAACAAACCAACAAGCAGTAAGAAGAAGAAGAAGAAGAGGGGCAATATTTGCTGTTTGATACGAAACAAGTCTGCATTTTGTTGTAGGTGTTGTTTTTATTTTGACTAATCACCCGGGGGATTTCTGCGTGTGGACATGGGAATTATCATTTAACTACGCAGGCATTGTTGGACAGGCAACAGGCGAAAATCATGTGTGTGCTTTTTTGTATAATAATCAGTCATATTTGGAGCAATTAGGCCAAATGGGTTGAAGGTCGTGCGGCAGTTGGGTTTAAGGTTAACGCTGTCGATGCGGTTCGCTAGGGCAGCTCTCTCTGGTTGACTACACAATCATATACACGTATAGATATCTATATATATATTAGGGTAGCCATAGTCGCTATAACGATGAATTGTTGTTTAATCAATACGCGCAATGTGCGGTAAAATGTTTTTAGTTCAACCAGCAATTTAATAGAAAATTGCATTTGATTCATTTACTCACATGAATGCATTACGTATACGTAATGTGGGTCAGCGAAGGTGAGTTTTTCTACCGCATAGAAGTTGGCAATATTTGCCAGCTTTCCAGTTGACTATGAATCATATAACTAATATTTATATTTAAATGCAAATTATTTGGGCAGTTTTTTTTTCGCTGCTTTCATTGTCTTTTTTTCAGCATATAATTAGCAGTTGGAATGTTTGCCAACAGGTTTTGCGAGAGTCTTTTTAATGGCAACACAATCATGCACTGTGCGATAAGAATGTGCTACAGATTATTACTAATTAATAACTAAGCTAAAATATATATTTAAGCTGTATTCTAAGCTGTCTTTATCAAGTTTTGATAACCAGTTTTGATTGCTAAACATTTGAATTTTGTGCTTTTACTTTGTGGGCGGCCTTTTCGCTCAGTGCATGTGTGACGCTTGTTGGCTTTTGTTTATTGGCCAGTTGCGTTGTTTTAGTGAAAGATGCGGCACATTGCACAATGGCTTTTATTTATTTATTTGTTGTTGTGCCGCCTTATCAGCAGGTTCTGTAGGCCTTTTTGTTTTAATTTTCGAAAATAACTGTTAAGTGCTCATGAATTTACGCATTGATAAGATATGCGTCGATTTATGCTGGAGGGCAGCAGCGTATTACCAAATATTGGAAATGCCCAGCGCACTATCAATAAATATTATTGGTTTAGAACTTGACCTTAGAGATAAGTATGTGAGGGTGGGGTACATATGTGTCACGATTAGTCAAGCACACAAGTAAATGTAATTCTGAGTGTTAATTTTGACAAGTGCTGTTAATTCAAGTTCATTTATTCGTCCTTTTTTCTAGCACCGTTTTAGAAAAGATTTGGTTGCAAGATTTATCACTGAGGGGGATGCTGCTGCAATGCTTACATGTGATTTGTGTCTCTCTGTTTGCCGCGACGTAGATCAATGAACTGCAGCAGCGACTGCAATTGTAGTTGTTGTTGTTGTTGTTGCTCTCTTTGTTCCTCGTCTGATTGTCGTCGCATGCAACACTTTGTTAAATTAATTAATTAGCTCGTTGCATAAATTCAATGTGGGCGTTTTTCGTTGGCGTTGACTTATTTCTTTCTTTCTTTTTATTTATTATTAATTTGTGAACAGCTTGCGACAATCCTTTTGTTTCTATCTAAGGTACATGCACTAATTGCTGGCACTGTGCACACTGTGTACTGACAATTTCCGCAAAAAAATGCAACTGCAACGGTTTCAAAATCGGCACTTGTTCACTTTGCAAACTCTAAATATTTTTTTGAAATTTATTGCAACTGTTAAAGATTTGAATTTAAAGTTAATGTTTTATATCGAATTTCGTGACTAGCCGCTAAACACAACCGCACAGCGCAGCACGCAATTTTCAACTGATCCCAACGATGTATCACACAACTCAAGTTGTTCGTCGCTCGGCCGAAAAAGCTTTTCGCAGTTGCGCATAAATCGAAAGCTTTTTTGCGCGCACACGCAGCTCACTTAACAGCAGCGTAACAGTGCTAATGTTAATGTTAATGC
Organism: Drosophila micromelanica; assembly: GCA_004143825.1. Lineage (NCBI taxonomy): Eukaryota > Metazoa > Arthropoda > Insecta > Diptera > Drosophilidae > Drosophila > Drosophila micromelanica. Next base: position 31,215 of record SCDY01000310.1, read on the forward strand.
TTAACAGCGGGGATTCCATAGCTGGACAAACCTGTTGCTGTCGCTGTTGTTGCTGCTTAAAACCTCTTGAAGCTGCGCTCTCTGCATGAGTAATGGAAATTTCTTGGAAGCTACGTGCGTCATGTCCACCGTCTGTATCAGTAGCAGCAGCGGCAGCTTTTGTTAACTGTTTAGCGCGCGCTTTATTACTGTTGTTGTTGCTGCTATTGCTCCCCACTCATTTGCATTTTTACAGTTTACAGTTTACATTTATCTGCTCTGTCATTGCCTGAAAGTTTATTGGCTGCTGCTTCTTGCAAATTTTGTGCAATTTCCGTTGAATTTGTGACTCTTTTGCGGCCTCTTTTTCGCTGTTGTGTGGGCGTGGAAATCCCTCGATATACGATTTTATGAATGAAATTCAATTTGACGTTCGATTTCGATGTTTGCTTTCAATTTGCGGTTTTGCGTTTCTCAATGAATATTAGTCATGAGTAATCTGTGTGTGTGTGTGTTTGGATGTAGGTGTGTGTGTGTGTGACAATTAACACCTGTCTGGCACACGCCCGGTTGTCTTTACGTTTTAGATGCTGAGCTCAGCTATGTAAGCAGGAAACTGACCTCTAATAAATTATTAGATTTTTTCTTTAGGTATATTATTAAGGGTGTATTTGCTGGAGAAGCTAATATTTTAAATATGCTGAAATCGTTGTGTTATACATATATAATATTTAATTTTTTGTGGATTTTTTTTAGATAATATAGGGTATTTGTCTAGTCGTTTTATTACTTCTTTATTTTTTTTTTATTATTTATTTTTTTTATTTTACTGCTAATAAAACGACATATAATTTTAGTCATTGGAAGTGCGCCTGATTTGCTTCGCTTTCTTAATAAAAAATATCTCGTAGATAGCTAGCTGTGCTTTGCTGTTTGCGTATTTGGCTTTTACCCCGTTGCCCATTAGCATCAATTGAGCAAAAATATTAAACTTTGGCTACGTAGAAGTGCTGAATCAAAATTCTGAGTCAGCGCATGGGCCACTGTTCTCCTCCTCCTCCGTATACCCCTAACCAATATCCGAAGAACTTGTCTATGAGCAGTTGCTGTCGAGGGAGGTGGAAGGAGGAGTAAATTGCCCAATGTGCCAGACAATCACAGTAGCTGCAAATTATATGCGCACATGTGTGCCTATAATTTTGTTGGATATCTAGTGGAAATTTACAGCACAAAGTATCAGATGCAATGACTAAATGAAAAGCCGCATGTGTGAAAAACATTTCCACAGAGTTTATGTCAATCTGATGTTTGTAAATTCATATACAGAAAAACCAGAACAGGCTGGAGAACAAAAGCGACACAAAATGTTGCATTGCACATATGCGATTCTCTGACAGTAGGTGGCGAAGGAGAAGGAGAAGGAGAAGGGGAGGGGGAGGTGAAGAGCTGGCAGCTGAGGAATTTAAGAACTTGAGAACAGCCTCTTCTTCTTTTTATGGCAATGACAACTTGCAGTTGTTCCCTGTCGCTCCCTAGTTGCTGCCATCCCCCATCTTCCCCCTCTCCCGATCCCCACTCCAACTCGACTCCACTCGCATCTCATGTGGTTCCATCTCTGACAAGAACAATGAAATATTTATGAGTCTCTTTCTGTCTTTTGTTGGTGCTTTGTATTCTGCGTTTTATATTTTTTAATGTCAACTATTTATCGTACTCGTATTTATAGATTCGTGTTTCGATGAGCTGGTTCATTGCCACTGAAATGAACTCTGCGTAGAACTTTATTCAAAACCATTAATAATAACCATATTTCAATTAAAATAACATTTGACTCTGGCCATAAAGCTAATTGTTGTTGTTATTTGCATTTGAAAATCTGATTCTAAACTTAATCACGTCACGGTCAGTTCAACCATTCGCGTAGTCGTAATTCAAATTGTGTTATTGGCATTTGAATTCCAATTCCAATTTAAATTCGAAATCCCAATTGGAATTTTACACAATATGCCAGCATACGTGCCTGCATTCGCTAATGTTTTTTAAGAACAATCGGAACCCAATGCAATTTCCTTTGCACGCACCACAAATTGGCTGCACATTAGATGCACTTATTAATTTTATTGTGCTATTCAACAGGAAGTAAATGAATCAGTTTTGAAAGATTGCAAATAAAAGATGGTTGTAGATGAAAAACATAAATAAAACCTGGCAACTGTTAATATTTAATATTACATTTAAACCCATTAAAATATATTTAAGAATGTTACAAAAAATTTAAAATATCTTAATAAAAAACTTTCACAAAATAAAAAAAATGTATTAAACAAGAACTTAAGATATTTAGTTGAATAAATAAATAAATAATATAATTTAAAAAATACATAGTCAGGTGTTGTTTGGCTGTTGACTTTTTAATAAGTTTATAATATTTACTCTGTTTATACGATAAAGTGCTCTAATTTTATGGCGAATTTTACGACGTGTGCCATAAATTTTGAACAGCTATAGAAAATGTCATTTCGAGCAGCATAGAACGAAACCTATATCTGAGTCAGCTTGGGGTTAACTGGGGGTTAATTTCTATGACTCATCAGATTTGGGGGGTAGGTTAACTTACCGCAGCGAATGTTGAACGTTGCAGTCACAAATAACAATTGTGATAAATCTAGCTAAATACACTTGCTACACGTGCAATCTTTCTAGACCTGATAACAAATAGTGCAAATATTGCACAGACACACACATACACACAGATACACACACAGGCACACAGACAGCTGGTTCTTATCACAGGCCCTTTTTAGATTGGCCAATTGCTGATTAGATTTAATGGCGATAAGTCAAATCGTGGGCAGCTGGCACAAGGTTAACTCTCACTTGGCAGCTAACTTTAGCTGGTCGTATACTCTATTTATAAGTTAGTTTAATTAATTAATTCGACTGGCAGTGAAAAACATTTAAGTACCAACAAAGTGCGCAACAAATCAAAGTAAATTCGAATTCCAATTCGAAACCAAATTCGAATTCAAATTCGAATTAAAACGAAGTGGAGCCGTGTGAAGCGACGTCTTCGAATTCCGCGAACCGTTTCAAAGCACGTTCCGTGTGCGACTCCCGTTTGTTGTTCAGCCACTGTTACCGCGTTGACTCTGCTAGCTGGCTGGCTAACTAGCTCTCTCTCCCTCTCTGTCTCTCTCTTTCTCCTTCTCTTTCTGGCTAGCCAACAGACATCAGTCTGTTGCTGCTTCGTGGTGGCCTGGCCAGGCTAAATTACTCGCTGTTAACTTGTCTTTAATGCCGTTTCTTTGGCGCGACAAACGCCGGCGACTCTACTCTCTCATTCTCTCTCTCGCTCTCTCCCACTCCCACTCTCTCTTTCTATTTGGGCGCGTGTGTGTGTGTGTTTTGCATTCTAATGGTACAAGCATTACCTATTACCTGTGCTCCCTTCCATCTATGTTCTGCGACTTTTATTACTACTCTATTGCTAGTAAACTTTGACTATTCAAAGCTTTTTGTAACACCTTAAAAACATTTGATATGTTACTTTACAAATAAATAAAATAAAAATCGTTTACTATTATTTTCTACAATTGAAACCCTAATAAAAATAATAAAAAAAAATACTTTAACTTTTTTTTATTTTTAAAAGTTTTATTAAGAAAGTGTATAAAAAGTGCCCATATAAAAACATTGTTTTTTCTTTCATGTTCTATTTATTATTATAGTTCAGGCTGCATTCGGAACGAGCGCTAGTTCGACGTCGACGTCGACGTCGGCGGTGGCGTCGCTGTCGTCGAGTCACGCGACTAACAATAAACATAAAATACACACACCCGCACACACTCACACACACCCTGCTAGTGCTTGACTTTTTCATGGGAATAACTAGAAAATAATTTCCTGGCACTTTGTGTGGTCAAATTGACCGCAGGCGTTGAAAAAAAAAACGGTTGTTGCCATTGGGACTCGCGCAACAGGCCATAACAAAGCCAGAAAAGTTGAAAAGCTCTCTGAGCAATACAAGTGAACAGCGTACTTACCTCAAGTTTCAATTGTATGCAGAACAATAAAGTGGAATAAGAGGCCGCAAAAGTCCTCTGGCCCTGATCTATGCGCTGTTAAGTTAGCAGCTCTGTTAGCGCGCTGTTAGCGATCTGTTTAATAGTTGATTCACGCTGTTAACAATAAACAAAAAAGCTTTTGCTCTACCTTATTATTTATCTTTCTTTCTTTTTTTTTTTGGTGCCGGAAGCGTCACAATTCACTTTGTTGGGTGGTTTTTGCGTTGATATTACTTTTAAATATTTATTAATTTTCTTGCTGTTTTTTTATTTATCACTTGGCAGCCTTATTTCTCAAGCACCGCGCGCACTGCAGCTAAAAAAGTGTTTGGATATCAATTTCAGTTTCAGTTTCACGAGTTTGCAACTAGACTGAAGCCGACGTCGCTCAGCTTAGATACTTTTATATGGCCCGGATCAAGGGGTGCGTTTTAGCAGCAGCAGCAGCAGCAACAACAATAACAGCAACAACAGCAACAATGATCCAATCGTATCAGTCGCAGCCGCTGTCGCAGTCGATGTCGACGTCCTTCCCTGTCAGACGGATGCCTCAATGTAGTGTTTGCTTCTTCCTCATTTGTTTTGGGAAGTATGCAAAGCAACAACAACAACAACAACATTAAATCAAACAAAGCTGTGTTAAAACAATTGCGCTTAGCCTTAGCTCTGTTTCTGTTTCAGCCTCCGCCCCTTAGCCTCCCACTCTGCTGCCACGCCTCATTCGAAGGCGCTCCACTGAGTCATCCATTCAATATTCCACTCATCGTCTTGTGACGCACTGTCGATAAGAACTGGACCTGGATTCCAGCTTGCCCAAAATGATATCAAAACCGCAAAGTGTCTTGGCACTGGAATCTCCTCATGCCATCTCCCTCTCACTCATTATCTCTCGCTGCGAGCTGAATCATTTGATATGCACGCCGTTTCAAAGTCTCAAATGGATGGATCAGGCTATCTTATTGTTGTTGTTGTAAATTTCATTTTATATTGTTCTTATGTTTTGATTTATACGCCGTCAAACGTGCAGGAATGCATCTTTCCTTCAGCTGCTGTTGCTGCTGTTGCTTCTTCTTCTTCGTCTGCTTCTCCATCCGCGCCACCTGCGGCGTGTTCTGCTTCTTCTTTAATGGCTCCTTTGTACGGCAAACACAATATATTGAAATCAAAACAAACGCGCATAAACCCAGCACTTTAGTTGCAATGAATAAACAACCCAGCCAGGAAGTCGACAGACAGCTCAAATTCCCCAAACACTCCTCATTTGAAATCAAATACGATGCCAGCTCGAACCTCAATAAAAACTAAAAAGAAGCTAAACTTTAATTTAGATACGAATCAAACGCCTAAAAGTATGCTAGGCAAATGTTTTTTTGTATCCCAAATTAATAGTTTAAAAATTTACATATATATAAATAAAAAAATTCTTTGTAAATACTGTAAATAATATATTACTTGTGATCTATTGTGCCTTCCCCTTAATGTATATCTAGATTAAGTTACTACTGAAGCTAACAGAAAACCAGTTTATAATAATATATAAACGACAACAAAATCATTATTTATTTTTTCGATAAATCGAATTCGAAACGGAAAATCCTTTAAACTAATCATTACAATCTAATTCAGTTTATCAAAATACTGTGACTATTTAATTTTTAACATAATATTTACTATTTTTTTCATTAAATTTTTTTTTCAAGTTTAAAGTTTTAAGAAGAAATATTTATTTAACAGATAATAAAATTTTGTTCTTATTACTTCACGCTCCTGAAGTGAAGTTCTTGATTGTCAAAAATCATGTTTAGAATATATATTAGAAAAACATGTTTCTCAACATGTTACAAATCAGAGAACAAAAAATATACTACCCCATGCAAGCGTATAATTATAGCTTAAATAAACTAAAACAATTTTTGATAATTGCACACATTTAAATTGTATTTATGCAAAATATTATTGATCAGTTTGTTATGTGGTTTGGAGCCATGAGATCGTTAAGTTTGTTGATAATCGGAACTTTCGTTCTGCGCTACTCTGTAAATAGCTTTTAATTTAAATTTAAACTTCATATGAATATCAATAATTGTGTGTGTGTGTGTGTGTGTGTGTGTATTTCAGGTGCTGGCCAAGTTCGAAATAACGCACAACAGAATAAAGATACACGATGCGAACTTTGCCCGCGTCGATTATTGCTATGTGAAGGCGGTGAATCGCAGCTACAAATATTTGTCATTTCGCATCAAAATACTGCAGCTGCCGTTGAACAATGTTAAGGTAAACGAGATAAAATACTTTATGACAAAGTGAAAAGGTTTTGGTTTTTATTGGTTTTTTTTTATTTTTTATATTTTATTCGAAAACCTTTTAAAGCTCTTTATTTATAACTCAGATTTATCTGCTTTATTCAGGTGAATTATGCGCTGCTGAAGCGCAGCAATGGCTATCGACCCTATTACTACAACTATACTGTGGATATGTGCAACTTTTTGCGTAGCAGCAACAAGCATCTGGTGAACCGATTTGTATACAACACGATCAAGGATTATACGAACTTTAATCACAGCTGTCCATTTGATGTAGGTGCCTAATATGAGGCTTCTATATATATAGTCTTTATATCTATTTAATTGCATTCTACAGCAAGATGTTATTGTGGATAAGTTTCCGACTCTTGTCACCAAACAATTTGATCTGCTGCCGATGCCGAGGGGCGAATATGCCTTTGATTCCAGGTGGTTTACGGAGGGCATTTTACGCTGGGAATCCAGAGCTGAATTTACCTTCCTTTAAACGGGTTTTGAAAAATTTTTAAATAAATTTGAAAGATGTTTTCTTACCAGCGGATAACTGTTGCTTGACAAATTCATAAATATTAATAATGTATATTTACATAAATATCGTGAATCAGTAGTTTTACCGTTACAGCTTGACCTTGAAGCACGCCAATTAACGGCATGCAAATAAAGTGCGTCTGAAAGGGTGTCGTCTGCCTTATAAACAAGGTGCCCGCCTAACCTTGACTCTGGCTGTCATCAGTTTGCAGCCGGCTGCGTGTCTGAGCCACCTTTGTCTGGCGTCTGGTCTCGTCTGCGTCTTCGGCTGGGCCATATTCTGTTGCCTGTGGTACGTGTTGTGGTCGTAGGACACGCCCTGATGCATCATTGGATAACTCTTGACGCTGGCCTTATTTAATATAAACCACATGCATATATAATTCATATTTCGAGTGACTAGCCCAACCATTCCCAGAACTGTCTTGAGTAATGCTTTCGCCCAAAATAAAAAAAAAGAAATGAAACATAAACAAAAACCAGACGTCAAATGAATTAACAAAATTTTGTTGTTATTGGGGGAAATTGCATATAAAAAAATCACATAAAACTTGTGGATTTTCACTCAAGTGAAGCAGCTGCTGCTGATATGTGGGATCAGTTCTTGGAATGGGATGACTCGATTGACTGATTTACAGTTCAACAGGGGGGTGGGGGGGACTAGACTGTATGTGCTTGAGTCTGATTCCAATTAGCGCAACATTGAAGCTCAGCCAAATCCACTTGACAGCAACTTATAAAAACATACGCGAAATTCATGTCGATTTCAAATTCGATGTCGTTGCCAATTGTTGTTGTTGCTGCTGACCCTCCGCGGCGACCAGAGCTGTCATTTAACACCAAATAAAAAAAAATAAACTATATTCAAATGCATAAATAATTGTATATGCGTTCATAGTATATATCCAATTGTTAAATATATAAATAATTGGCTTTCCAGTCACGTGGTCGCAATTCACTCAGAAGTACATCATATTCTTTTAATTTTTCACTATTTTGAAATTTGAAAATATTTGGAATTTGAATAGTTGTTTTGTTTGAAATATTTTGAAATATTCTATTTGTTTTTTTTTTCATTATATATTTTCAATTAAACATTTTACTAAATGAGGAACAATGGAAATTATAGAGAATTATAAAGAAATAAATTTGCAAAATAATGCACAAAATCATTTGAGTGCATTAAATTAAATCATAATTATTTTTTTTTTGTAATATATGTAAATAAAATTCTCATCTTTTCTTCGTTTATATGGCTAATTGTACTTTTGTGTTTATTTTTATGTATATTTATATTTATATTTATATTTTTTCCAATATTTCTGGAATCTTATAAATCGAAAATTAGGTGTAGTAATAACACCCTACACTTAATCAGCACAATAGCAGCAACTTATACGTCAATTATCTTTGTTTAAAGACAATTTCATGAGCATATCCGTTTATGCATTCAATTATTCACACACCCCACTCCCCTCCCTGCCACTCCACTTAACGCCACTGAAGCCGATTGCTGATAAGAACACGAGCCAATTAGCCAAGTTGCCTATGCGCCGCAACAGTTTGTCGCATTGGTTTTCCATTAATTACACACTCGTAACACTCTGTCTGTCTCTCTGTGAATAGTTTGTGGGAATTCCAAAAAAACAGCACTAAACCTGTTTGTTCATTAATCAGCTGAGTTCAGATAAATTATTAATGTGCACACGTTAAGTTTCCTAGAAAAACTTGCCTATTTATTGTTTAAATTTTAACTTCTAGCACAGTTTGGTCAAAATTGAATTTTTATGGATCTAAAAATTAGTAAAAATAAGAACAAAATATATTGTTCGATTCCTACCTTAAAGGATATATTCTTTCTATATAATCAATCAAATACCAACTACCAATTAATAATAAATTAATTATCATGACAATAATAATTAATTAGGGCTATGCCCTATTCTGATTTAAACTGGTTAAACATTCTATTGACAATCGAAGATTTCCAGGATATCTCTGTTTGTTGCACTTAATGCATTAATATTCCAGAGGGTTGCCACAAAAGTATTTCTGCAAATGGGGAATGCTTTTGGCTAGAGCCTTCTGTGCACCTTTGAGGAGTGCGTCTTTAAGGCCTTATAAATATACAATTAATAATTTTCGAAGAAATGTTCGCTTTTTTCTCGCTTTTTTTGTTGTGGATTACAATCACGTTCGGCGGGCAATGAACGCGCCCGTGCAAAAGGTAATCAAAACATATTAAAAATTTTGGCTAAATGGGGCCGCACGTTGGGCAGGGGGAAGTGGGGGGGGGGGGGACTTGAATCGCACTGAGTGAATCCGTAACGCTTGGAAATAAACAAAAACCGAAATGCGAATACGCAGTGCAGATGTGGCATAACAGGAGGGGGGAGGGGCGGGGTGGGTTTCGGGACCACATGCCACATGTGTCTCGTATTTGCATTTGTCAAACAAAAGCCGCAAATGGATGTTGGTCCTAAAAATGTTGTTGAAAATGCAAATTGTTGTTGACAGCGGCAACGGGTTAGATGAACTTTTTGTTCACACACACACACACACACACCCTCGAGCTACGCACACCTGCCCAATTTCACATGACACCCAAAAACAACAAAAAATAAAAAATAATCCATTTCGATTTGTGGTGTGTGCTCGATCTGGGTGTTATACACCGCATTATTTGCATTGGCAACAACAACAAAAAAAAAAGAAAACCGAAAAAAAGATGACATTTCATCTGCATTTTCAGTGACCCTTTTGGCCGTAACTTTCGTTTGTTCTGTTTGCCATTGTTGATGTTGTTGTTGTTATTATTTTGTTTCCTGGTTCAATGCTTTCGCTTTAATGTTGTTTTTAAATGTTTTGTTATTTTGGCTATACGAGTACCGTATATTACATTTAATTGCCACCCCGCACGGGCGAATATCGCGCATACGCCGCGTACTCAAAGTGCCATCATAACTTTGTTTTCCTCACCTTTTGGCTTTGCTCTCGTCGGTTTTTCGGGGCTGGTGCGTCTTCGCCACTTTTGTTTTGGCATGCCGGACACGTTTTCCACGATGCCGCGGCACGTATTCATGACCAATGCCCCCAGCCCCGCCCTTAATCCATAAACTCCAGTGTTATTTTGTATCTTTCCGCTCCCCTGCTCCCCTTCGCACGGACAATCGCAATAATATATATATTTATTTCGCTCAGTTGCGCTGTGTAGACAACAGTTATGGCATTTAATGGTTAAAACATGCAGCAGTCATCGGCATACCCTGTACAACAATTAGTGTAAAGGGTATGTGCGACTATGACAACTTATGTCATAAATATTTGTGTATTATATTTAATTATACCATTTGTTTATTCTGACTGTTGGGTAAACCAGAACTTACAGAGTATCTTATAGTCTGATGCACGCGATTTTGTAAGTACTCTCAAAAGTTGACTACTTGTATATTAACTTAATCATTTGTGGTCATACTTACCATTGAATTAACTTGTTTAGTGCCATATACAGGGTATCTAGTAGCCTAGTTCAAGTCATTTTGTGCCTACACTTATCTCAACTATCTTGGGGTATTTAAGATGTAAATTATTTATTTTATTTCCATTTGCAAGGTACTTTATAGTAGCTGTAAATTTAGCTAGAGTATCTGTTAGTCGTGCATCTTGCCAACTGGCTGCAATCGCTTTTGTGGCTTCCCTGGACGCGCTGTAAACAAGCTGTAAACAAACAATCGAAATCAAGTGCGACAGACACTTAACCGGCTCCATTGTCCACTTTGAGGAGCGTGGCGTGGGCGAGCCACCGCCTCAAGGGTGTTCCCGCTTCCGCCTCGCCACACCCACTTGCAAGTATAGGCAAATACCACGTTTATTAATTGCAAATATTATCAATATTATCCCTCTTTGAGCTACTTGAAACGCATTGTGTTCTCGTGTATGTGTGTGTGTATGTGTGTGTGTGTGTGTGTGTGTGAAAACCGCTTGATTAAATGCACATTGATTGTCACTGTCCGGGATCCGGGGATCAGTAACCGAAGAAGTTGAAGCCGCAGAGCAGCTTGTCGGGTCGCCGTATGCGCAAAATGCCAAACTGAAAGACGGACATGTCATCGGCCACATTCATGTCCAGGGCCATCAGCTTCTCGGCGGCCAGCGGATGCCAGGATCCAAAAGTGCACGCGGAATTCATCTGAAACAAATTCAATTACAAAAATTGAGTTGCAACAAGAAGAAGAAGTCGGAATCCAACTTGGCCACCTCTTTGCTGTAGTAGTGACAGCGTCCGTTCAGCCGCGTCGAGGGCACATATTCCACAACGTCCACCTGTGGACAGTGGGGCAAAAGCAGCGCCAAGCCTGCAAATAGATTGAAATTCGTCAATAATGGATCAAAGCTGCAACTTGTCAAACGAATTTTAAGTTTAAATAAAATTCAACTGTATATATTTTCCATACAAGATCTTTAAAAGTTTTAGCGTTGACCAAAACTTGGATATGTAAACTTTTTGGATCCATATTTCAAACTCCCATAACTTTGTCAAAACCGAACCGATTTTCACGTTTGATGGCATTTTGATCATGATTTGGCCTATAAATTGATTCTACATTCAAAATATACGCATTTTTCAAAATTAAATTTTTTTGACTTTTTTAGTCAAAAAACCATGTACTCCCCCCTTGTAAATTTTCGAAAACAATTTTTTTTCAAAATTTATAATTGCGAATTTTTGTTTTTAATCGATTGCATTTGTCATAATTAGCATAAATGTTGTTTTTTAACATGATTTTGGGGTGGTCAGATTTTTGGTCAAAAATCATGCCAAAATTGACAAAAAGTTTGACATGTAAAGCCCTTAGATCCATAGCTCCCATATTTTAAATGGGGGGGCATAGCTTTGTCAAATCTGAACAGATTTTCACGATTGATGGCATTTTTGTCATGATTTGTACTCTACGCTTAAATATTTATTCTTAGATAAATACTTGACGTAAATAGTTGCCACTCACCTATAAAACCGGAACTGGGCGGATTACGGCGTATAGTTCGACTCCCGGCAAACATTTGCAGGCTCTGCCAGAGGCGCCACACCGAATGCGGATCGATGAGGAAGGCGCGCGATTTCGGATAGCGTCGCCTGTAAATCTCATAGTTGGTGAACAGATCATAGTCGGCGCTGGTCAGCCAATCCTCGAGGGTGCCGTTGTAACGGCCAGGATCCCAGGCGGCAATCGTGACGTTCCTGAAGATCGGGGCATGCGCAAAGTCAAACTCGGGCTTGGTCACCACCTGACGATTGATGGATACGGATAAGATAGAGAGAGAGCGGAACTGCATTTGGCAGTTGGGGCCACCTACTTGGGAATTCACGACACGAATTGTGGTTTTGCTGCCAACATCCACCTCGTGTCCTCGGGTCGGGGCGTGATTGAATCTCATGACGATGTCGTGTGTATCTAGCGTAAATTGGATCAGACGACGATCAATTATCACAACAACAACAACAACAATATCAATTGTGTATTTCCGCACTCACCAATGAAGCGGCCCAGCTTGGAGCCGGCCAGCGAACCGGCGCTGGAGACAATCGCGCAGGTTTTGATGTTCTTCACGTTGCGAAAGAGTTTCTGGCGCGGAAAGAGGCGGCCGAAGGGCAGCTTGTTGAACGGCGCATCCTTGCGCCGCAGGATACGCACGCCCGCCTCCATCACCAGGCACGTGGATGGATAATACTGCTCCTCAAAGCTGTCCCCAAACACCGGCTTATAGTCGACATTATAATGATTGGACTCGTTGGCCGCCTCGCTCATCGAACGCTCAAACATCTGCACAATGCGCCGCCGGAACGAGGCGGTCTTGTTGTGGCACTGCGCCGCGTACTTGTCGTGGCACAGATACAGCTTGGGACTGAGCGTCAGCTTGGTGCTCTTGGACACCTTCAACCGCGGATGCGGCGCCAGCTTGGACGAGTTAATGGCCGGACTCTCGCGGCTCTCCACAATGAACTTCTCATTGGGATTCCAGCGCACGTGAAAAACGCTGCGCGGCAAGCGTCGACGCTCGCTTTTTTCGCCAGCTGGAAATTGAAAATTGTTTTTGAATCAACTTAATAATAATTAAAAATAAATCAAACTCTCCTTTAATAATAATTTTTTAACTTGCATTAAATTTTGAAAATTTAAAAAAAGAACATTTTATGTTTTAAAAACTAATAATATAAGCGAAATGATTTTCCCAAAATAATTCTACGATATTGTAGTTTTACAAAAATATATAAATTTAAAAAAAACAACAACAAAATCTTGTTATATTTATTTTTGTTTCAATGTTTGTTTTCGTAATATGTTGCTTTAAAATATAACAAAACCTTCAAGTATACAAGAGTTTTCCTTTTTTTTATTTTTTGTATATTTTTATTTTTTCGTGTAAAAAGACAATTACGTTTATTTGCCTTTGTTTTGATACCCACCACTGCGCGTCTCGACTAATGTTTTATTCACCACAGCAGCGCGCGCTGCCCTCGCAATTGGTTCGCGTACTTGCTGAGCTTTTGCCGCTGCGTCGCCGTCGCCGTCGCTTTGTTGCTGCGTTTGAATTATTAATGCGGCGAGCAGCAGGGCGCTGATTAACGTGGCCGCCGGCAACGTTGCGCGTTGTTTAACTTGCAACATTCTTAAATCATTTTATATACGCCTCACTTTATTTGATTCTATTTTACAGCAGTTTGTGGCAGTCACGTTTTGAGCTCAGATACATTTGTATCAGTGTGCTTGAATTGAGTTTATACGTCAATTTCCGGAGACTTTTAATGGCCATTAAGTTGGCCAGTCGCTGCAGTACATCAATTATTTATTTATTGGCAAACGTTTAGCTTACTTCTTGAGCAAATGCCAATTTGGGCTTTAGTTCGTTTTTATGGCCTTTAAAGTTAAGTATGTATTTAGATTGAAAATATGGGGCATTTAAATTATATAAAAACGGTTACTTTTGATCTTGGCCTTTGAGAAATATTATTGCATAATTTCTAAATTATTTAAACAGAAAACAAAAATTAATGAGTTTCTCTGAGAAATATCCTTTAAAAAGCTTAAATGCTTAAATCTTATTTTCTGGTCTACTTATTACAAAAAATAAAAATAAAAAAATATTATAGTAATAAGAGAGTTCGACCGGAAAATGTTTTATTTATGCACTCAAAAATAAACACTCATATGCACTCATTTCCACATTCACAATGCGGTGTCAGTATCAATTAGATTTTGACCTTTTGTCAGCGGGTTTAACGGACAGTTAAGCCGCTGACAAAGTGGAAAGCCGTGTTGCCGTGTTAATTGGTTTCGGCCGACATTTCGAGTTGATGCTGTTGGCCATAATGAACATGCAACGCTAACATGGCTAAAAAATGAGTCGTGTTATTTGTAATTAGTTTTTGCACACACGTATTTTTAGGCCCCTTGCCAACTTTATGCTCTGTTTGGCGCCCAGAAGTATGCAAAGTAAATTGCAAATTTGACCGCAACTGCCGTAAAAAGCTTTAGGCCCAGTTGACCGTCAGCTCGTTAACGTTAACATTTATCCGTGTGGCCTATGCAAATATTTGGACAGTTTTACACACAATCCAACAAAAACACACAAACACACACACGCACACACACAGGTAGTGTGTAGTGTTGTGCGTGGTGGAACACTCGCACTTGGACTTGAATGCGCGGCACGCAACTGTGGCAAGCGGCAGGTGGCAAGTGGCAAGTTGGAGCGTCTTTCACGTTGTCCGTGGCGCACGAACTTTCCCTTTCGCGTGTCGAAACGTATCTGAATCTGCGGCACAGTTGCTGCCACAGCGACACCTGCAAGCGGCCACTTCGGCAGCTGCTTCGGCGCAGCAACCAACCGACCGAATTGGCAACGTTGCCTCGATTCTGTTTCCTTTTCGGCCGCCTCCCCGCCTCCCAGTCTCCCCGTCTCCCACCCGATGTCTAATTACGGACCGCTTGTTTGTTGTTGCCCCACTGAAATTGGCAGAGACTCGGCTTTGGCATTAAGGATATAAATAAAAAACAAGAGTGAAAGTTTTAGTACGCAAATGAATCGCGTCGTTTTAACGCCAGGTTTGCGCTTTTGCCAATCGGGTCAGCGGAGCGGATTGCACAATGACACTAGCTGAAAGTCCAGCTGCCTGATTAGAATAATCAAGAAAATTTTAATAATTGCTAAGCATATATAGAGCTTAAAGTTTTTCAAAACAGCTTCAGTTTCTGTAAAGCTCTTTTAAAGATATAATATAGCATAAAAACTAGATTGAAGCTTTAAATGATTTTTTTAAAGCTCGCTTAAAGCTTAACCAAGCTTAAAAGTTGTTTTCCATTATTGATTAATCTCGCAAAGCTCTTTTTAAGATGTTAGTAGATCATTGCTTGAATTGAAGGTAGCTTGGGAAAAGCTCCCTACCAAAGCTTTAAGCTGCTGGCAAAGCTCCTTAGCCTGACATGCCTTGACTGCTGCTAATATTAAAGAAAATTAAGCCAGAGACATTATTCTCATATATATATGTATATATATTATTTTGGTTTTTGTTTTGTTTGTTTTTTTGTTTCGTTTTGGTTTTTTTGAACAATAATTATTATTTGTAATCATTTATTATTCATCGTCATAATCATAATAATTTTCTATACAAATACATTCAATAACAACAATTTATTTTTATTATTTTCACTTTTTCACGTTTACGTCATTGTTTAATTATTTTACAATTACCATAATTATGCCAGTTGTTTTTCTTTTCATTTTTTTTCATTTATATGCCATATTATAATTATTATTATTATTACATAGTATTACTATTACATCTCGCAATTTTAGATACGATTTCCATTTCGTTATTTGTTTTTTGTTTTTTTTTTTTTAGACTTAAGTAAATCGTTTCGACTGGGGCCAAGTATTTTCTTGTTTAGGGGATTCTTTACGAAAGTTTTACTCTTAGGCTGCTCAGTTTTAATTCGGTTTATAGTTAAAGTTTCTGTTTTCTTTTATAATTTAAATTTGTTTTCGTTTTCTTTTGTTTTGTTTTGTTTTCTCTATGTGGCTTTGTTGTTGTTAATTAACAAGTACAGAAGATTTCAGTTGAGTTTTTTATTTAAAGTTTTTAGCTGTTTTCTTAATAATTTCTCATTTATTAATTAACTAACAAACTTGACTGTTAGTTGGCATCTCGAGTGTGAGTTTATGGTGGTGGGGTGGTGGGGATTTTTGGGGTGGGTCTGGGCTGGAGTAGGGGTGTGTGTTGGGTGTTTTTGCTAAGGTGTGTGTGCACACAAATTTGAAATACTTTTGGTGAGAGTATTTGAAATCGTCTGCACGCGTTCGCTTTTAATTTTCTTTCTTTTTTAAATGTTTGCATTTAATTAAATTTGACATGAGTTTTGTTGTATTTATTATTTTATTATTATTATAATTTTTCTTTTTAATTTTTTTTTTGTGCTCGCTGTGGTGATGATATCAAATACGATACATTGAATAATTTTTCGCTTGGCACATAAATTATGTCATTTTTTTCTTTCGTTTTGTGGCCTAAAAAGAATTTTGGTATTTGCACTTCCCTCATGTTAAAATTGTTTTCTTTATACTCATTTTATTTTGCTTTTATTTTTACATACATTAAATAGTTTATATTTTTTTTGCGTTTTTTTTTTTGTTTTTGTAAAAAATAATTGCTACCTTGTCATAACATTTTTTTTCTTTTTGGTTTTATTCAGCTGCTTGTTGTTGTTGTTCTTGTTTTTAGCAGCTGTTTCTCGTTTACAAAATTATTGTATATACTTTTTTAGTTGTAATTTTAATTATTTGTAATATTTGTTTTTTTTGTTTTTGGTTTTTGTGCTAATTATTTGTATTGATTTCGATTTTCGGTTTTTGGCTTTGGATTTTTTTTTCGGTTTCGGTTTAAAGTGTTTTATTTGTATCTATTCATTCATTGAAATGACCTTTAACATTACGAGTATGAAATGTCCAAAATGATGCAAATGGCATTTGCTCAATTGTTACTTTTTGTACACGAAACTTGAATGTAAATGATGCTGTAAAGTAATTTCATGTTCGATCCGTATGATCCAGATACCCATATTCGTGATTAACGGTATTTAACATTATCATTACCATTCAACTAGTTAGATATTAATTCATTTGGGATCTCGACATGAGAGGCATTTAAAATCGACGCAATTTCGCCAGCGTTTCTCTCGCATTTCGCTTCTCATATTCTCTCGTTTCTTCTTGTTGTTTATTGTTTACATTTAAATAAATTAACATTTAATTTATTATTTAGGCATCTATTCATGTTAACTATATTATATATATCAAAAAGTTTTACAAAAGTACACAATAATTCATAACAATTTGCATATCCGCGCAATTTGTGCCAGCGGCTCTCGCTTTGAAATGGTTTCGTCTTTTTTATAATTTTCTTTTTCGCCACAAAACGTGTGAGCTTTTCCCGTTTTTATTTTCATAGTTCTTAAATTCCGCCCCATTTTTTTCTTTTTTACTAACCCGCCTGTTAATAAGAAATTCACACGAAAATCGAGTACGATTACAAAGTTAGGCCTATGTAAATATTCATATCTCAATTTGATTTTTGGAAGAAGAAAAAAATAAACAGAAATACCAAAAAACACTCATAAATGAATTGAAAAACTCAAATTCACTGCATACTTTTTTTAACGGTGTGTGTATGTGTGTGTGTATGTGTGTGTTTGTGCTTTTTTGTGTATTTACAAAGGCAAATAGCAGGTTTTTCTCTAGTTGTATTGAGTAATTGATATGAAAATCAGGATTAAAAGCTCTTTAGCTCAGGTGGGTACAAGGAGCTTAAGTTTCATAATGAAGTTTGAAATGAAATTAGTTCAACTCGTCTATAACACAATGACACTAGCTGAAAGTGACTGAAAGTGGCTTTCTGAAGAACTAAACTAGTTAAAGGTTTCATCTTTAATGTGATTTAAAGGAGTTTTTGTGCTCTTCTTAATTAGATAGCATAGTAAAGAGCTTTTTTATAGTTTAGAAAGCTTTAATGTGCCTTAATATATTTACGAGCAGCTATTGAAGATGTTGAAAAACAAGTGAAAATAGCAATGAAAAATGCTGCTTAAAAAGATTTATTTGTTGTTTGAGTTGCACTCTCAGCTGGTGCTTCATTTTGTAACTACGTTTTACAGTTTGTTATCTACAACAACACCTAACATACCACACTAAATTTTGCCATTAAAGTAATGCGTCAGTGGGGCAAAGTTTTTTTTTAGAGAAAGCTTTGAAATATTGGGTTCTCAGTACTGCCTGCAGTGCCTTAACCATCAGGAAAAAAAAGGAAAAAAAGCTCTATTGAAAATAAGAGGAGAGGAACAAAAAAGGAAACAGTAAAGCGTAGTGCCGTAAAAAACTCTCGAATGTTTGTGCGAGTGGTTCGAGAACGAGGAAGTAGTAAAATTGGGTGACAAAGTGAGAGATTGGTGAGACAGTGGAGTGGAGTGATGAGGATAGTGTCTAAAGTTGAGTCATGTTTTTGGTGGTACATGCTTAATTCAATAGGCAATTAGTTAATACCAAATACATCTATTCTTTTATTTCATTTAGTAACTAATTATTCTCATATAATACTTATATGTATATCATAATGTTTTTTCTGCTTTTCTTTTTCTGTTTTTTATATTTTGCCTATAGGTTCAATTTTTTGTTAGTTTTTTTTTGGTTTTTTTGTTTTGCAAGTATGTACGATAAATTGTTAATTATAAATATATATAATATATATATTTATGTTCTTTATGTTAATGTTTATGTACGCTACATAGAGTTAACTTTATTACAAAAATTATTATTATTATTATTTGTATGCACTATTTATATAGTAGGTATGTTGTTGTTGTTGTTGTTACTGCTGCTACATCTGCATGCTCATCCACATTTTCATCTTTTATCTACGAATACCTAGGCTATATACTCAAATACACACCACGACATAATCAAATGCATATGTCCTTTCTTCCCTTCGGCTATTTTAGCTTCTATGTTGTTAATGAACCTTAAGATTTAAGTTTACTGTGCGCTTTATATTGTTATTTTTGTTTTTTATTTTTGGTTTTTCGTTTTGTTGGTTATACAAAGTTCATGTTTAAAAACTAAATAAAGACAATCTTAGACACATTTTTGGTTGTTTCTTGTTCTTCTTAAGTTTCGCTTTAACTTCTTCCTTTAAACGCCTCCTTTTTGTGACTATGTTATAATATTTGATTTAGTTTTATTATTATTATTATTATTTTTAAACTAATTTATGCAATAAGTAAAGTTTTTCATGTTTCATATTTTGTTCTCTTTATTATTCCTCTTACTTGTTTTATGTTTTGAAATTGATTTGATAAGCGGTCTATATGTCGATTTGTTGAGGGAAGTGTATATATGTGTGTGTGTGTGTGTGAGCTTGTGTTTATTTTGTTTTTATTTATTTTCTTGTTTTACATATTTTTTTTAGGGAAGTTTTTGCTAATTGTTTATTTCATTTGGTTTGCAGCGAGATTTTTTTATTGAAATTTTTTTAGTCTAGTTGTAAATTTCTTTTTGTGTTTGTGTTTTTTTGTTGTTGTTTTTGGTTTTTGGTTTTTTCGTTATACTTAGCTAACCTAAACTGTTATCGTGTTATTCATTTTTTTATCCGCCTTTATTTAAGTTTATAACTATGTATATTTATGTATCGCTTTTTGGTTTTCTCATATACTTTGTTAATGTTTTTGTTTGTGATTTTTTTGGTTTTTTTTTTTGGGTTTTTTGTTTATTTTCGATTTGGTTTTTGTTTAATGTTTACCTAAAAAACCTATTTTTGTGGCAGTTGTTTTTTGTTTAATTAAATATTAATATTCATTGTTTCTAGTTGTAATAAAATATGCTATTTGTTGTTGTTGTTTTTTTTTTATTTTTTAGGTTTTTCAATAAAGATTTATAATTTTTATTACTTTCATATTTGGTTTCTTTTGTTATTTATATTTCACTTGAAAGAGGACCATAAATATTTAAAGTGTTTTGTTTTTTCCTTGGCTTTTACGTTTCTCATTTAAATGTTTTCCTTTTCGATTAACGGCCTTGTCTCCAAAAAATTGGCAGGGAAAGCGACCTGCAAATTCTTTACTTTGTTTTTCTTTTACACTCAACTTATTTTCGTTTCGTTTTGTTTTCTTTTTTTAAATTAGCTAGCATTACGAGTAATTTTCTAAAGTACGAAATACAATTAATGACATTTTGTTTCAAGATTTCTTTTGTTTTCTTTTTGTGTATCTTTGCAAATCTATGCAATTTGTGTAGGTGTGTGTGTGTGGCCGCATACGTTTTGCATGCACTATAAGGCGCCATTTGAGATGATGGTTGCCGCATTTCCACCGAACCACTTCCATCTTCGCCACCAATCGTTTATGTTGTAGTTGTAGTAGTAGAAGTAACGGTAATTTCTAGAATTCCTATTCCTATCGCTGCACTTGATTCGTATTTGTAGTTGGCGTAAGTCTCTATAGTTAATTATACGACTGCGATCCCTCGACCGGTTCAC
The DNA here is from genome assembly GCA_004143825.1 of Drosophila micromelanica. NCBI lineage: Eukaryota > Metazoa > Arthropoda > Insecta > Diptera > Drosophilidae > Drosophila > Drosophila micromelanica. The sequence continues at coordinate 51,668 of SCDY01000310.1, forward strand.
CATCGTCAGGACTCGCATGCATTTGCATTTACTTCTGCAGCTGCAGCTGCTGTTGCTGTTGCTGCTGCTAAAGTAACGCATTTTACTGCACGTATTCGATGGCCACGCCCACAACGACCACGTCCATTCGTGTCTGTGACTGGCAGTGAAGCTTGCACTTCCGTTTTCGCTGCCGCCATGCCAGCGCCTCCTTCTGCAGCTTGAACTCAAACTCGAACTCGAACTGGGATTCGGATTCGGATTCGAATTCGGATTCGGACTGGCGCTGGCCAACAGCTCGTGGCAGCTGGCCGGACAGTCGACACGTCCGGCCGTCCGTCGTCGCGCCGCCCCACAGCTGCTCAGCAGACCGAGCAGCGCGCTCAGCCAGACGAGCAGCTGCGTCGGCGGCGACGACGCCACACCGGATGCATAATAGGGTATCTCGCAGCGGCTGCTCACCGACGGCACCGCCGCACACCCGTCGGACAGCGCCCGCGCCGGCATATCGCTGCCCTCATCGTCGTCGTAGTAGTAGACGCTGTCGTAGTGCGCATAATACGGCAGACGCTCCAGCAGCTCCGCCCCGGCCGACGGCGCCGTGCTGACATTGCGCAGCGCCAGCGAGACGCTCGCGGCCCGGGCGTGCTCCCCCGGCGGCGAGCTCAGCGTCAGCGTTATGTTGTGCACCCGGCGGCCGCTCGAGCTCGAGTTGTTGTTGTCGTTGTTGTTGTTGTTGTTGGCCTCCCTGTTGGCGGCAAACTGGGCGCAGACGGTGCAGATGCCCTCAGCGGGTCCGTTGCAGTAGCTGTAGCAGCAGTCGTTGGGGCCGTAACTGGATTTCTTCAGCTGCTCGCCGGTCTCAGGTATGTTTTGATCTGCAATTTGGGCCAAAGAAGTGGAGAGCATGAGAATGGGCGTGATCCAAAAATCATTTTTTGTACTTACGTTCGAAAGTTCATGTATATGCATAAGTTACATTTTAACACAGAAAATCAATGTATAAATTATAATTGAAATAAAAAAATAAGTAGAGAAAGTATAACAAACAAAAAACAAGTTAAAATATAAAGAATACTTTCTTAGAAATATAATCATTATATACCTGAATAATAAATAGTAGCAATGAACTACTATTGAATTTAATATAATACTTAATTAAATTTCTCAACAATGCATGCAAAATGAAATAAAAATTAACAATTTTATATGCAGGCCAACAACAACAACGATCAAAAAAAATATTTGTTTTAATTTTCGAATTCACTAAGTAATTAAAAATAGAATCATGCAGTTTTTTTTATTAAATTATTTATTATTTATTTATTTATTTAATCAACTGTAAGCAAAAAATTGCTATATCAATTATAGATTTGATCACTCTTAATAAATGACAATAATAAAATGATAATAAAAACAACAGACAAAAAAATATAATAAAAATAATAATTTCTAAATGCCCTATAAAATTTGTCTAACTCTACTAGAATTTAAAGTATACTTATTAATTATAAAAAAAATTGTCAAAGTTAATCATAAAACGTTTGCAATTTGTAAAAAAATATATTATTAAGTGTGTTAGAAACAAGGGCATAAAAATGTCAGAATCTTAATTTATAAACAAATTTTTTAAATTTATTTATAAATAAATTGGTTTTTATATTTTTTATTAATTTATCTCTTACCTAGGCATGAAAATGTCGGCTCGCCGGCATATTGGGTGGGCAGCGCGGGGGCGCGATCGGCGGGCAGCAGGTAGGGGCACTTTTGTTCCACGGTTTGGCACACGCTGAGGCAGGGTCGAATGCGGCGGCGCTTACGGAACTCTGCCTTGCGTGTTGATCTATCAAGCACACACAAATCAAATTAGTTAAACAAAAAAATAATCAAAATTTAGAATAGATGTGAGACTTACCTCTTTTGTAGTTTTGATATCACTGGATCCGCTGCGCTGGGATCCGCATTATTGGCAGTCGATATGAAATTATTGAATTGTTTTTCTTCTTCTTGCTCACGCTGAAAAGTTGCTCCTCCGCTGTTGTTCTTGTTGTTGTTGTCGTTGCTGTGTGATTGGAACGGGGTCTGGATCTGGGACTGGTGCTGGCTGATGCCAACGACATTGTAGAACGCCTGAGCCACATTCGCAACATTGGCAACATTCGCACTGGCAATTGGAATTTCGTTTTGCGGCTCATTGTCCTCGTCATGCTGTTGATTAATCTGACGCTCGTTCATGTTATTGCCGTTATTTGATTTATTGTTATTGCTGATTAATTTCTGAGATTTATGCTTGATGCCGCCCGTGCCAGCAGCAGCAGCACCACCAACAGCAGCAGCAGCAGCAGCCTCTCCCTTTCCGCCAATGCCTCCGCCTGCATTTCGCGCCGCACGTTTACTTTTGCCCGCTGTCCCGCGCGTGGCGAGGTCATCGGCTGGCGTCGGCGTTGGCGTCGATGTTGGCGCTGCATCAACATCCTGTGGCTCAGCAAAATACGGCACCAGCGTGCTGCAGACCCAGCGGCGATAAACTTCCTGTAAATACATTTGCAACATTTCAAATAGTTTAACGAATTTAGATTATATCCAACTATCTGTTACTTGCTACATGTTACTTTTATCTTAAATTAATCTGTAATAAATATGAAAGCAGAGGAGGTGAGAGTAGTTGTGCCAAAAGTGAATGTTATTCAATGTTATTTTTATGTTATGAATGTTATTTTTATTGCTTTAATATTTTTAAGTCGATAATTGCTAAAGCAAATTAAAGCTTTTCCAGCTTTTTTCGATGAGCCTATTTCTAAAAATCAAATATATAAAATATTATTGTTAATAACATAATAACTTTCAGAGCTGCTTTTAAAAGTACTTAAAGCACATGGTTAATCCACACGCTTTCGCCTAGTGTCATTGTAGCTAAATTGGCTTTGAACGCTAATAGCAACGTATTTGTAATCGCTTGAGTTCTGCCAAAGCAATCGCATTCAATTTATCATTGAGCTACTGCCTCCCTAGGGGCTGCCAGAGGCAGAGGGGCGTGGAGGAGGGCGGAAACTGAACTGAACAACAACAATTAAGTTTGTTGAGTGCGTCGCACGTTGCGTATGTGTGATTTATGGGTGTGTGTTTGTTTGTTGCACGCACTGTGGTTATTTTTGATCGATTTTCGTTGGAAGTGGAAGAGGGGTGAGTGTGGAGGGGGGAGGGGGCAGGCCAGCAGCTTAAGTTGAATTCAATTATTGCTGTGTTTGCCTTTGTGTTGGCATGTTTTCATGTTGAATTAATTGCCATAATTGATTTAAACAATCAAACGTGGCATTTGCTTGCATCTTGCAACATTTTGTTGCACTTTGTTGCACTTGGCCAATCAAGCGGCCGTTCAAATATTTTCCCGGTTTTTAGTGCACAGCACTGACCCAAATAAAATGCAACTAAACCAAACGAAAGAGTCCGAGGCAAGAGATTGTGATATGCAAATAAAAGCGACTGGACACGGTAGAATCCACACACACACACACACACACACACACACACACTCTTTATATTTGACAGCCACAGAGGAGAACAAATGGAATTTGGTAGCCAATGGAGCTGGGAATAGGGAATTTGAAACTGGATGTAAAAAGTTAAAGTTTATGCCCGTGGTATTTGCTGTGCTCACACCTCAAAGCCGTAAACTGAGAAATATAGATAAGAGTGCTCTTATGGCGTGTGCTCGACTAGACAATATCCTGTAAACAGTACGGATTCAGATTTGACATTTTTCATCTTAACACTTTATTAAAAAGAGAGAACTTCTAATCTTAAAATCTCCTAAACAGTTAAATAAATGAATAAAAATCTGATTTATATTTATTAATTTCGGAAAAAAGATAATGTTCCAAGAAATATATTAACTATTTTTGCTCTCCAATAAAAAAAGAGATTATATCCTTGTAAAGGAATTTTCAATGATTACAAGGTATAAAAGTTACATACAAACTGCAATCAGTTTCATAAAAGTAGCACAAAAATGCAAATAACATACAAAATATACCAGAATATATATAAATTTCCAAGAGTTGTTCGAATTTATTTTTATATTTTGTTTTTTTTTTTTTTGCCCCCAACAACAAATTTGCTGAAAAATCAAAGTGCACTCATGCAATATCCAATAACAGGACTGAGTGAGGGGGGAGGGAGGGGCGATGGGAGGGGAGGAAGTGCTTGTGTGCTGGCTTAAAATAAAGGTAGAGAATCCTTGCATATTTGTGTGCTCGGCTATGCAAAAATGTTTCTCTTGAGCGGTCAAATTAAACACCATAAACGTAGCTATCAAAGCCAAGAAATTCCATTAAGAGCTCAGGAACTTTTATTGAAAGTGTTGTTGAGAATTTATTATATCGAATAGCAAATGATTGCTTAATTAAAAAGCTAACAAATTTTACAGTTTTCACATATATTCTCCAGCTAAATGATTTATGAATTTCAACAAAAATAATGCTCAACATTAAGCAACAACAAGAGATTTATGACTGTTAGACAAAGAGTACAAATTTTTTTTTCCTTAAAGGAAATGTTTTTATTATTTAAAAGGAATCTCTCAGATGTTTCCACTTTGTTGGTTATAGAAATCAGTTGACTGAATTTTTGTGCACACAAAACAAAATGCTGATAAAGCAAAAAAAAAACACAAAAGAAAGAACAGTCAGGGAATTTACAAAAACACCTGAATATAAATATATATATGTGTGGGCGTGGCACGTTTATTTTTTTGGGAGGGGGTAACAACAGGCGATGGGGTTCGTTATCTAGACATGAACATAAAGAGGCAAGGCACAAAATTATCATTTAATTACAAAAAGTATATTTCATAAATGGCAGAGAGATGCGCTAAAAAGAAAACAGAAAGAGAGGGGGAAAGAGAGAGAGAGAGAGAGAGAGAGAGAGAGGGCTGAAATGCAAACTGAACAAACAATGAAGCAGGCTGCAACAGCAAAGGGTCCTAATTAGGTACAAGCGAAACAGGCCAAACAATGTACAATAAAAACAGTAAAACTACAGGTAAAACTCAGGTGAAATGCAGTTTGAAATTAAATTGAAAATTTGCTTATAACAAAAACTTAAATGGCAGAGAGAGAGAAAGAGAGGCGCACAACTGATGCTACATCCAAGCAAGGCATTAAGTAGAGAACCAAGTCCACATACGCACACACACACACACACATTCATATATGTATCTATATGTGTGTTGGCCCTGCAGGCCCCTTTTCAGTGGACCAAAATCCATTTAAGCTGCGCCTTCATTTAAATGCCAGGCGCAAAAGTCATTCACTCGCAGCTCTGCAGACACCGCAGACACCCCTCAGCCCCTCACCCCCTTCTGCCCTTAAAATCGGCTACCCATTGCTGTTTTGGGTGGCTCAGCTGGTTGGTTTGGCTGGTTTGTCAGCCTGTTGGCGGTTCGCCTGCGTTCGCCAGAATTCCTTTAACGTCCATTACTTTGACATGCACATGCCGAACGAACGAACGGACGGACGGACGGACACGCGGCTCTGTGGCATATTGATGTGAATCCGTTACTCATTGCCCATGCCACAACCCTTTATTCCTTTATCCCTTTATCCTGTGTGCCTTTGATTGGCGGTGTAGATTTTACATGACATACGTGGTAATTGTCGAAAGGGGAGCGCAAGGAGGGGGAAAATGCTGTTGTAAAATATTGAAAAATTCAATATTCGATTAATGAAACAGAGGCAACAAGCGCATCAAACAATTAGCGTTGAAATATTTGTGAATAGAAAAAATAACTCAGGAGGCAGTTAAAAAAAACTTAATTTATATAAATACGAATATTTTTATACGTCTCAAAGAGATGAAAATCTTAAAAGAAAATGTAACTGGCTGTCTAAAGCAAATATAGAGCAGGGTTAAAGTTGAGGTCTAAGGTCACGACGACGATTTGACAGCTGCGGGCACAAAAAAGTGGGGAAAACCTCTGCACTGTCCCACTGTCAATGACCGACAGCCCATAACTGAAGCTCTTTTTATTATTAAAAAATATATACATATATAAAAAAATACGACACACACTCATAAAAAGCTACCGGACAGCAAACAAAAATGACTTTATATTTGACAAATCAAGCGGACTTTGTGGCTGCAAGATTTACGACTTCGAATACCGAGCAACTATCATAATTTTATGTGCCATTGAACTGAACTCTGAAGATAAACAAAGCCAGCAAAGTCTGGACAAAAAAAGCCAAAAAGTATACGAAAGTACGCAACAAAAATATATATAGAAATAATTTGTATCGATACAGTCCCGTTTTAGTGGCCCCAATGACCCGAGGGGGCCATGTCGAGTTGATTTTTTGTCTAGCCACGAAGAGAAAAATTCATATACATATATTGTAATAAATGCTGGAAGGCATCAACATGTCACAAACCTGAACTTTAAGCATGAATGTTAAAAGGATTTTGGTTTTCTTAATTTACTTTAAATTTATTTATTTTAAATTTATAAACTGTTAAACTGTTTGCAAATTTATGCAACAAAAAAGATAATTGTAGCAATTGCAAATTGCATTTTTCGACAGTAAAAACATTTGCTTAATTTTGCACACAACAAACACGGTTTTCATTCTGTCAGCTTTGGTTAACTTCAATTCAAGCTGCATTGTTAAGGCCCAAATGTGCCTGCTGGACAGTGTAAACACAACGACCACACACACACACACACACCCATGGACACACAACATAATCAACTGTGTTTGCTTTTGGCATGTAAAAGCAACTCCCCAAATCGCAAACTCACAGCAAAGGTCTCACATAGTTGCCATGGATTGGGGTTCAACTAATGCCTCAAGCATTGGCCTTCAATTGGACGGGCAGCATAAATATTTTATGGATTCCTAAGCGTACTCGCTACAGCAACAATTTTGCTTGGTTTTTGTCAAGAGAGAGGGCGAGGGAGAGAGGGGCAGCGAATCCGAGCAACACATGTCAATAAAATAGTTTAGTGGTCAGTTGCGGTGAACGTTGAGAGAGGGGTAAGCTCATATATTATATGAGGGTTTTTAATACACTTTCGTTCGCAGAGTTCGGGGAGGTCAAGCCGCGTTATGGAACCGCTACGTGACCGAAATTGGGCAAAGATTTGGCGCACTAGCAAACACCAGATGCAGTAGTCGTAATATTGTAATATCTACAGCGAGCATGTAATGTAATTGATATGGTACACACACACACACACACACATACACACTAGTCGTCTGTATGCAAATCAGTTATGATTTGATTTCAACGATTGCAGTAAATTCTTGGCTTCATATAATATATATGTTTATATATTTATATATATATATGTATTTTGGTAAGCAATTTGCATAATGGCGTGTTTCTCTCTGTGTGTGTGTGTGTGTGTGTGTGTGTGCGTGCTCACATATACATATAATAAAAGCGAGTTTCGCACGCAACCAGACGACGTGTGGCGGCTGCCCATAAAAGTATGCTATGTTTTTCCTGCATTTTCGCTTTTGCTTTTTATTCCCGTTCACAAACTAAAAGGAGTATATTGGCTCTGTGCACTGTGCATTCGATAGACATATTAAAATTAATAAAACAAAATTTTCATGTCTTTGTCAAAACTGAACCGATTTGCAAATATTTTTACAGGTACTAATAATTTTATAGTGCAGTACACTGTATGGAGCTATCGGTTGCAGCCGACGTTCTTACATAATTTTATGTTTTATTTGTTTATGCAGGCCGCTCATAAATAATAAATAATAACCAACGTTGATTTTAAACCTGTTAAGAATTTAAAATTTAAATTTAAAATTTACAAAATCGCATCAGTTGCCGTTGTAATGCGTAAGTGTTGCTGCTGCTGCTGATACGCAGATTTCTGTTGCTACGGCATTTTTATTGTGTGTATGCTATATGTATTATATAGCCCAGATTAATTTATCAACTGACAAAAGGGGAGGTCAAAGTTCCATTTATCAGTGATGTGACAGCCCAGACTTTGTCTCATATAATCATAAGTAATAAAGTAATGTTATTAGTCAAAAAAAATTAATATATTAATATACATAAATTTTAATTAAATACATAAATTAATATTTTAAGAAAAGAATATCAAAAGCCATATTTAAAGAGGGATATAGAATGAGAGAAAAAGTAAAGAAGATTAGCCAAACAAAATCATAAATTAGATGCTTATATTTGCTCCAAATATGTCTGTTAAAATTTATTATAATCAGATTTCCCTAATGACAATTACTTAAACAAAAATTTGCTGCTATAAAGCAAATCATCAACAATGTGTCTCATAATCAAATTAGTTTAAAAATAACCCTACATAATAACTGTCACATAATTTGACACTATTTTCAGGGTAAATCCCCTCAAACCGTTAGTTAGTTAGCCAATTCTAATTGTTGGACAGTTTAAGTTGGAGGCAAAACTCGTTTGAAGGTGATTTTCACACAAAATCCTAATTAAAATCCAAATGCAAATGCTTAATGTGTGCAAAAATTTGCATAAATATATCACATCTCTTATGTATGTACATATATAGCATGTGATTATTTATGCATATACATAGAATATATACTGCCTACATACATATATGATAGGTGCACATATTTAAAACATAAATTCCGACACTTGTCGGGGGATACATATCCGTCATAAACACTAAACTGGAAATAAGGGACAAACAAAACACACACACACACACTAACAACCGAGCAACATTAAATTTTCACTTAAAAATGCAAATTTGACCAAGCGCGTTATAAAAACACAAAAAATACCCAACACACACAATAACAAACAGCGGATGTGTGTGTTTGTGTGAGTGTGTGTACATTAAAACGGTACATAAAAAATTATATTTAAGTGGAGCAGGGGCCAGTTTAGGCGGAGAGTTTGTGCTTTGACATTATAACTTGCGCTTTGCGCTGAAAATTAAAATTTACTGCTTGAAAATTGCGACTAAAACAGCCGCAATGTTTTAAACGGAATTTTGTCTTTTAATTAAGCAGAAATGTTATCGAATCCAACATTTCTTAAGCAGTTATTTCAAGAATTTATTTAATTCCAGGAATTTGTAAATAAAAGTGCCACAGACAATATTCTGAAGATGAAAAATACCAAAAGCTTTGATTCACAGTTGCTTTTCGCTTTTCACATTTTACTATATTCCGGAGCACAATTTTGAGTTGAAATTGTTTTGCAGTCTATTTCAATTATGCATTATGTTAAAAAAACAAACAGTTGACAATTGGCTTGAAATATATGAAATCAAATTAATGATAATTAAAGCCACAACAATGGCCCACAGCTGCTCGCTGTTTTTGCTTAACCCACTTTGCTGGCCACGTTAAAGCTGCTTCTCGCAGCTTAACAAGTTGGCATTTTCTGTGGGGGTTTTTGTGGCTTTAAAAATTTTCTGCAGCAGGCGAGCTTCACTCGAGTGCACGTAGCACGGCACGGCAGAGGGGGTGGATAGGGTCAGTGGGGGATTGGGGGTGGGGTGGCTGGCAACATGCGCTGCAGCACTCGACAAAGAAGACGAAGGTAACACGTGACCGTGCGGCAAACAAAACAAACGAGGCAATGAACCAGTATCCGCCTCGTTGCATGCAGCAAACAAAAAACAGCAACAAAAAAAATAAAACATAAAAAACTAAACGAAAGAAAATATACACAGCGGGGGAGAGGAGGAGGAGGAGAGGAACGGAGTGACTATGGTTTGAAAAATAAAAGTTTATCCTTGGACCAAAAGCATTACTTAAGGGTGTGTGTGTGTGTGTGTGTGTGTGTGCGCTTATTGCCAAAGCCAATGCGACAACACGTGCCACAGTTGGTCAAGTGCGCTGCTGCCACTTCCAAGCGCGTATGTGTGAGTGTATGTGTACTGGTTAACAAACCAAACACACACTCTCTCACTTTCTCTCTCTCACTCTTGCAACTCACTGCAGCAGCAAAAGCATCGAAAGTTGCTTCGTGTTGTAATTGCATAGCTCGCCAAAAGCATCAAATTGGCTACTTTGGACCGTTGCTTGGTTTCAAGACTCGCCTCTTACCAACTTAACTAAACTTGGCCAATGCTATGCCATTTTTATGCTCATCCACGAAGTAAAATAAGTATATTGGGTTTGTTCGATGCCCTATTGATAAAAATAAAGTGTTAAAGTTTTCTGGCATTTTGCGAAAATATCGCATAGTTCAAACTGGCATAACTTGGTCAAAACTGAACTGATTTTCACGTTTGTTGGCATTTTTATCATAATTCGTCTTACAGATTGATTCTACAATAAAAATACACGCATTTTTAAAATAAAATTTTTTTGATATTTTTGGTCAAAATTAGCATAAAAAAACAACATTAAACATGATTTTGGGAAGGTCAAATTTTTGGTAAAAAATCATGTCAAAATCAACAAAAATTCTGACATGTAAAGCTCTCGGAACCATAGCTCCCATACTTCAAACTCCCATAACTTTGTTAAAACTAGACCGATTTTCACGTTTGATGGCATTTTGATCATGATTTGGACTATAAATTGATTCTACATTCAAAATATATGCATTTTTGAAAATAAAATTTTTTTGAATGTTTTGGCCAAAAAAGCATGTATACCCCCCTTGTTAATTTTGGAAAAAAATTTTTTTCAAATTTTAGAATTGCGAATTTTTGTTTTTAATCGATTGCATTTATGATATTTAGCATAAAAAACAACATTAAACATGATTTTGGGGGGGTGAAATTTTTGGTAAAAAATCATGTCAAAATCGACAAAAAATTTTACATGTAAAGATCTCGGAACCATAACTCCCATACTTCAAACTCCCATAACTTTGTCAAAACTAGACCGATTTTCACGTTTGATGGCATTTTGATCATGATTTGGACTATAAATTGATTCTACATTCAAAATATATGCATTTTGTAATATAACATTTTTTTGATTTTTTTGGTCAAAAAAGCATGTATACCCCCCTTGTTAATTTTCGAAAAAATTTTTTTTTCAAATTTTAGAATTGCGAATTTTTGTTTTTAATCGATTGCATTTATCATAATTAGCATAAAAAACAACATGAAACATGATTTTGGGGAGGTCAAATTTTTGGTAAAAAATCATGTCAAAATCGACAAAAATTTTGACATGTAAAGCTCTCGGAACCATAGCTTCCATACTTCAAACTCCCATAACTTTGTTAAAACTAGACCGATTTTGACGTTTGATGGCATTTTGATCATGATTTGGCCTATAAATTGAGTCTACATTCAAAATATATGCATTTTTGAAAATAAAATTTTTTTGATTTTTTTGGTCAAAAAAGCATGTATACCCCCCTTGTTAATTTTGGAAAAAAATGTTTTTTCAAATTTTAGAATTGCGAATTTTTGATTTTAATCGATTGCATTTATGATAATTAGCATAAAAAACAACATTAAACATGATTTTGGGGAGGTCAAATTTTTGGTAAAAAATCATGTCAAAATCGACAAAAATTTTACATGTAAAGATCTCGGAACCATAGCTCCCATACTTCAAACTCCCATAACTTTGTCAAAACTAGACCGATTTTCACGTTTGATGGCATTTTGATCATGATTTGGCATATAAATCCATTTTACATTTAAAATATATGCATTTTTGAAAATAAAATTTTGTTAATTTTTTTGGTCAAAAATTATGACTATGAAAGGGTATTTCGTTGTCGACTTCACCCGACTGCTTGTTATTTTTTTACAGACTTCGTGACAATGATGAAAGAGAGCTGCTGGAAAGCTAATCAGGTTCCGAGAAAAACTAAGAAATCAGAGTTGCTGAAGCAAAACGAAAGACGCATTTTAATGGGTTGATCTGCAGTTAACATTAGGGTAAAGAGACATTACATCACAGGTTGAAGGCTGGAGGTTGAAGTGAAATGAAAGCTGGCAAAATTGTGTTAGTTAATTTTAATTGAGTTGATTTGCAGACATGAAAATCAGAAAGTTAGTTAGTCATTCAGTATAATTAAATGTTATGTTAACAGTAATTAATATTAAGATTAGGTGACAACTTAACACGATAGTGTGTTGTAATCAGATATAAAAGCAAAGCTTTTAATTTTGTAGTTTTTTATTTATTATATATTATTTATGTTTATTATAAGATTAATGGAAATCAGGATGCATATTTATGATTATTTTTATCTATCTGTTTTTTATGGATAACTGAAGCTTCCTCCACCTAATGAAATAAAATTTAAAACAAGGCTGTAAGCCTTAAGGCCAACAATTAACCAGGCTAGTTGACTTTAAAGCATTTGACATTTGACAGCTTTTGACAGGCGACAACTTTGTTCACATTTGCGTTAAATGCGGGCCATAAAAATAAGAAACTGTTACAACAACATTGTGTGTGTATGCAATGCCAAAGGACAGCTGCAACAGCAACAGCAGCAGCATCAGCAGCAGCAGCAGCCAGAAAGATACCACACAAAGGACTATTAACTGGGCCTTAGACGGAGGACACTTTTAATAGGTAATGCAAAGTTAGACAGAGACAGAGACAGAAAAGGGTGGCAGATGAGCTAACGGCAGCTGATGCAACAGAAGCAAAAAAAAGGATGAAATGTAATGTAAGCAAACAAGTATGTCGGGTGTAACCGACTGTACAATACTCATGCACAGAGTAGCAACAGCTTGCAATAGTCGGAAAAGGTTTTAGAAAATATTTGTATATAAGAAACATATAACGATTTATGTAATTTATGTACTTTTTAGGTTCAATCTGAAAAAGAGTTCATCAGAAAACTATAGGCTAACTTTGGTGAATATAGCTCTAAAAATGTGGGATTTTCTTAGTTTACCCCAAATTACCCAAAAAAAAAAAAATTGTTTGAAACTGAAAACATATACTGTTATTAAAACTCGTTTCAAATGAGCGAATTTGATGAATGAATTTTCCGAAATTCAAGTCTGTCCGTCTGTCCATATATCTACATATTGCCTGCCCGCCACAGGCGCACAAATCATGAGTCGGACAAATCAGCCAGAAGAACTCGTGATAAGCCAAACCGTAATAATGCACGCCTCCAATTGCAGCAAAATTAATGCGGCAGTCAAGCGCAATTGATTTGCATTTAAAAGTTCAGATGCAACAACAACGTTTAAATTTTAATTAAACTTTCGTACAAGAGAACTGGCGAGAGAGAGGGAGGAGAAAGGACGCTTAAATATTCTCAGCTGCATAATTGAAATGCCACATGCCGCAGTCAACAGCATTAAAATAGAGGCAGATGCACAATCGTAGCTGCAACCAGCATATGTGCCACAACAGCCACCTCCCCCCCCCCTGTCCGCTGTCCCGCTGTCCCGCAGTCCTGTTTACAGCTGGGCGCCAGCCTCAGGCAGAGATCGCACATTGTCAAATCGCAGACGCCTTTCCAGGCAGCCAGCAAATGGTGAAGGGAAACGCGCAGACAAACAAGGAGTTGAGCGGGTGGCAAATGCGGGTAGGGGTAGTGGTGGGGGGTGGGTATCAGTAGCGCCTGACTGATTCCAGACAACCGGACGGAAACTGCAAAATAAACTAAACACTGCATTTATGCAAATAAATAGCATTGTGTGCTATATATATTTATGATATATCTTTGGCATGACAAAGGAAATAAATATGTAAAAGATGCAAAGGAAACAAGTGTGTGTGTGTGTGTGTGTGTGTGTGTGTGAGGGGTGTGGAAAGGCATTGAGCAGTGAAAGACAAGAGCAGCAATGGAAGGTATAAATACTCAGCTTATGATAAATAGTTGAACACCGAGAGGATTTTGGGCCAAGTTAACACTAATTTATAACTTTAATTTTAAATATTTTAATAAATTTCGTGCTAGATTCAGAAGCAAAATAAATGTAAATTTTGAATGTGATAAATTCCAATTGGAAACTTATGGGTTGAAATTAAAAAATATAATAAAAAATTAAAAAAAAAACAGTAAGTTCAATTATAAAAATTTGAAAATTTAAAAACTCTAACAGTTTGTTCGTTAATAAAGATCGTCAGATATATATTACGGTTTCGGAGATTTTAAAACGGAGATTTTAAAACATTGTATACAATTAATTAAATTAATTTCTATATCATTTATATTATATTATCGACATTTTTTTTATTGAGTCGAATAAGAAACTCTTTTGTGGATATATAAACACAATTTTGGAAAAATCAGAGCTTAAGATTCGGAGCAAAGAACTCCAAATAATTTTATTTAATTTGACACTGTAACGTTTTTCCCTCAGTGTAGCTCAGCAGCTTACGTTTATCAATGGATTTAAGAGCGTTGTCTCAAATTTCTCACGAAATCAATCGGCTTCAACTTAAAACGATAAACATCTGCACACACAAATATACATATGTGTATGTATGTATGTATGTATGTGTGTATTTATTCATTAAGCATCTAAGTCATTCACAACTCATTACATGCACTCACACACAGAGAGGAGACAAGACCAAAATGTATGAATGACACTAATACAGTTACGCACACACATACACACACTAGCTGGCAGACAGCGGGACTAGGAATAGACACTTATGACGTCAGCTTATATGCAGGCCATAGACAACAACAACAACAAGCGACAGCATTTATACTTCAAGTGAGACAGCAACAACAACAAAGGCGTCGCCGAGTGAAACAATCGCCGGCACTTGAGAATTTCGCTGTTGCCTTTGTTGCTGTAAACGCTTTGCGCCCCCCTCGCACCTACTCAGTTTCGTTGAACAGTTATTTTCATCACCATATCCACATTTATACATACATTTCGGGTTCATTCCGGTTTGTTCTGGTTCAGTTCGGTTCGGTTTTGGTTTTCACTTTTCGAACTGTTCGCTAGCTTTGTCCTTTTGTCTGGCTGAATACGCGCCTGTCTTATATAAGGGCAAGCAGGAGAGACAGAGTCAGATAGTGAGAGCGAGCAGTAGTAATGTAAATTAAATGGGAGCGAGCGAGAGCGTAAATTTAAATAAATGCTTTGAAGCACACTAAAAGCGATTTATCTTTGTCGATTGTGGATTACGAACATGTTTTCCAAAACATTTTTCATATTGTCCCAGCTTGTGTGTGTATATGTGTGTGTGCGAGTTTGCCTGTGTGTGTGTGATTGCGTTACTGCTGCTGCGTTGACTGACAAGTCTTTGTGCAAACAGCAGCAGCTGCCTGAAACACTTTGGTTTTTTTTTTTGCTACCCTTTGCCCCAACTACCCAGCAGCAAGGCTATGCATGAAAAAAGCACTGAATAGCACATTGCCTTTATGCTAAACAGTGAAAATATTCAAAAGCTCGCTGTCTGACGCTAATTGAGGAGGCGAAAATCATGAAATTATTGTAATATTTTAACATGACAGCTGATTTGTTTCCCTACAAGTCACTGCTAAAGTAATGTGTTTTAGGGTTATTTTTTGTGCTTTTTAGTTCAACTGGGTTGTGTCCGGTTTTTTGTGTGTGTGTGTTTGTCTTTGTATCTTATTTGTCTGTGTATTCTGTTCATCAGGTTTCGTTTTATTGATTAATCGTCTGCTTCTGCTGCTGTTGCTGCGGCTGCTGCTGCTGTTGTTGTTTTACATTAGCAGCATTCGCTGCACTGCGCCATAACTAACAAAGTCTTTTGTCAATTTTTATTCACCCTCCTACTACCCATGTTCCATGCTTATTGTCATTCCCATTGTTGTTCCTTTTTTCTAATGTTATTTTTTTTTTTATTTTCATTTTCATTTGCACGCGGCAGCGGTGGCCCACGCAGCGTATACGCAATTTAGCTGCTTGTCGCCTTGTCGAACAGATCTGATGCTCCACTCCCCAACACCCATTACCATTCTCATTCCCATTCGCATTCCCATTCGCATTCCCATTCGCATTCGCATTCGCCATTTCCATTCAGTAAACGTGCCGCGCGGCGCCCACGCAAAAGTCGATAAATTATTAGATTGTAAATAAAGCGAACGTAGAAGCATAAAGTACAATAGAGAGGGGAAACGAAGGCGGTCTACTTTGGGAGGGGGGTGTAACGAAAGGTAGCAGCAACTGCTATCAGCATTAGCTGATGCTGAAGTTGATAGCAAAAACTGGCGTAAAAGAAAAAGATTATTGGGAACCGCAGCAAAGTTTTCTTTCAGCCTTAGGCAACCCGGCGCACATGTGTCCAACAAAAAAATACAACCACAAAAAAGAAACTGAAGAAGAGGAAGCAAAAGAAGCAGAAGAACACCAAGAAGAAAAAGCAGCAGCAGCCGCAGTAAAAAAAAAATGACCTGCTAGGTGGAGCTTTGCAAAACGCCAATAGTTGTGTGGTTGTGCCAGTGTGTGTGAATTTGAGTGTGTGTGTGTGTGCGTCAGCTGTCGCCTGCTCTGGACAACAACAACTACAACATCAGCAACATTCAAGTGTGTGTGTGTGTGCACAACATAAGTGAGAATGCGTGTAAAGTGTGTGTAATCAATCATTTATGAAATTACGCTACTTCCGCTTTTGACAATTTTCCTTTCAACGCCCCTGCAAAAACCAAACCCAAAGCAAAGCCTATTACAGCAAATGCCAAACAGCCCGCCTCCGCTCTGCCCTCTCCCACTCTCACACTCTTTATGAACACCCCCCTCATACACAAATGTGGTATCAGCGATGACGTAAGTGTCTTTGTAATATGTAAAATGCAAATTTACACACATTCCCAGTGTGTGTGTGTGTGTGGGTGTGTTGAAATCTTCGATGGGGAATAGATTATGATGATGCCTAGCAATAGAATGTGATAAAGAGAAACAAAAAAGTTTTGCCCAAATCAAAAAAAAAAGAACAACGAAGCTAAACGCAACGACAGCTTAGAAAACGGAGGATAAAGGGAAAGGGAGGAAAAATATATGTTGGCATATATTTGTATATACAGTAAAATTTTTGAATATAACCTTGAACCCGTGCGAATGAACTCTGGCCGCCAATTTGAAGTGACAAATGAGAAAATCAGAAAAACTAAAAAACAAATCTGTCTTCGGTAAATTTTAATAGGATATATGATATTATTAATTTATGGAAATTTTCGAGTGAAATTAATTTAATTTAAATGCAGATTTAGCCTAAATGTCAAACCAATCATTTGTTTTGCAACAAAGTCTTGATAGTTGAAAAGTTAGCCCCAGCTTATCGCAAAATATAATATTTCACATTTTTCTTTTTTATTTATTTATAAGCGTTTATACAAATATTTCTATTTATATGGGATTATCATTTAATCCCTTTGAAATCACAGCCTAAAAAATTCATATTTTTAAATAGTTTTGACATTCTTTATAAATTTTTTACGTATGCCAAATAAAAATTAATGGAAAAAAACTTTGCGAGGAATTCGACATTAAAATTAACAACAAAGACTCGAACTTTTGTTGCAAATCGTTTGCTAAAATAGTTTTGTTGAATGAAACAAACAAAACCGAAAAGTGCCCAGCCAGCCCCTAAAGGTATGCAATATGAAATTAATGTGTGTATTTTTATGTTTTTTTGGTCGGGGCTAAAAGCAACGTTTTGGCCAGCTTCTATGGCCATCAACTAATTTGCGTTTATTTGACCATCAAAAGAGTCGTAACCCAAATATGAAAATGGGTTAAAGGTGTGTGTGTGTGGGTGTG
The DNA here is from genome assembly GCA_004143825.1 of Drosophila micromelanica. Classification (NCBI taxonomy): domain Eukaryota; kingdom Metazoa; phylum Arthropoda; class Insecta; order Diptera; family Drosophilidae; genus Drosophila; species Drosophila micromelanica. The sequence goes on from SCDY01000310.1 coordinate 69,309, forward strand.
TGTGTGTGTGTGTGTAAGCTGTTTTAGGCCCTGCGGTTGGCCACAATGTCAGGCGAGAGTCCTTTGACTAATTAGACGACTTGCGGTGAACGTAATCATAAATACACAGAGCAGTAATTATGATATGAGGGCGACACACAACAGCAACAACAACAACAACATCGATAAGACAACATACATGTGCATATATGTGTGTATGTATGTGGTATGCCTAAGTTGTCGAGTTAATTAATTTAAAACTGGCCAAAACTGCAGAGTCTCAAGTAGGCCTACAAGCTCGCGTCTCGGCCATGTGCAAACTGGAAGCCCAAAATGTGCGAGAACTTCGTACGAAGTGTTTTTTTTTTCATATTTTCGTATCTTTCTTTCGTTTTCGTTTTTTTTTTCTACTTTTCATTTTGGCAATTGGAAGCTGTGGCAGCCGCTGAATGTGGAGCCACGGCGCAGAGCGCGCGCAGTTGAAATAAATTCAAAAACTAGCGACTGGAAGGCCAAAGCAAACGGTCTGCTAAATATTAAAACAAACAAATGCAAAAAAATTTGTGAAATTGTTTAAAAATACCTATAAAATAAAAGCAAAAATTACATTTTTAAGTATATTTCTTATATTTTCAAATACTTGCACGAGGTGTTAAAAAAGTTGTCTTCGTAAGCTTATATAAACTGCAAAAAAAAAAAAGGTTCGTGTCATGTGAGAGACGGCGCTGAATAGCGATAGAGAGCAAATGAGAGAGTGCCAGAGAAAGAGAGAGAGAGTTCTGCAGAGCGTAGACGGCTATTCTCGCTCTCTGACTCTCTTGGCATCACCTGATTTCCACAGCAGCCGCGTTTCGAACTAGAAACATGTTAAGGCTGCTGCTGCTGCTAAGGCCTAGGGTGGCCAGGGGTTGTAGTCAGAAAGGGGTTGGGTATTGCGGCTGTAACAGGCTACACCCGCTGGCTGTTAGTTTGTGAGTTGTTGCAGGCATTTAAATGTGTGCCAGCCACACACAAACACACGCTCACAGGCATACCGGGCGTATGCGTAATTTAAATTTAAATTTGTGTGTGTGTGTGTGTGTGTGTGTGTGTGTGTGTGTGTGTGTGTGTGTGTGTGTGTGTGTGTGTGTGTGTGTGTGTGTGTGTGTGTGTGTGTGTGTGTGTGTGTGTGTGTGTGTGTGTGTGTGTGCAGCAACTGCCTCAAGTTTTTCTTAATCAGCAGCGCAATTCACAACGCTTGCAACGAGATTTTTTTTTTGCCAAAGCTTTTCCTTTTGCCCCTGTTGCCCAGTTTGTGGCGCTCATTAGCGGTCGCATTGTCGCGCCTCCCCTCCAAAGGCCCTACACTCTCCACCCTCCCTACCTCCCACCCTTCCTACCTTCCTCCATACATTATGTTTCGTGTAGTTGACATCGTTAGAGCTGTGGCAGCGGTTGGTCAGCTGCTTGTTGCAAGTTGTTTAAAGGCTTGCAACACATAATTGCCAATTATTTACGCACACTCACACACACACACACACAGATAAACATAGCAAGAGCAATGGCCATCAAATATGCAGTCAAATGTTTGCACAGACACTGAAAAATGTGGCAGAGATAGCGACAGTGCCACAGCCACAGTTGCCAGTTGGCGACCTCTAAGTGCCACAAATTAACCGCAACGCGTTGCTCCTTATGCTCCTTCACGAACTGAACAGAGCATATTCGGTTTCAATGAATTTTTCAATACACTTCCCTCAGTTTGGAAGCTGGATACATGACACTTTTCAGATACTTTTCTGAATCTAAAGATCTTAGATACAAACTTTTTTATTGTGAACTGTGTGTCAAGTTTTCAGATGATAAAAAACCGAAATTTTTCTAAACTTTTAAACTGTCATTGCAGCCGTGAACGAGTATTGCACAGTCGGTTACACCCGACTGCAGCGTTCCTACTTATTTTACAGCTGCCAACCCGCTCCCGCGCTCCGAGTGCTCAACACTGATAATTACGAGCAGAAATATTAAACCCTGGACCGGACTAGGAGGAGGAGGGGGAGCATTTTTGGACGACTGCTGTGCGCGGATTTGTGAAGTGGGCAGCTGGACTTGGCCAAAAGCCCGCCCATGCCGCGTCTTCAATAATTAATGAGCAGCTAAAAATGTCACGCAGCGTTGTAGCCTCAGTAGGATTTAGCTTTAGCCGAGAGTTTACACTGGCAACTGTGCAACAGCAACAGAAGCAGCAACAGCAGCAGCAGCAGCACCAACAGAAGCAGCAGCAAAAGCAGTAAGTGAGCTTGTTTTGTAGCCAGGCAAGGGCAACAGGAAAACGATTGCATAACCTTTTCTTATGACTGCAACTAGAGCTGTGTACTTTGTATGTAGTTAGTTAGTCTCATAAACCTGACTTAGTAGAATCATATTTTTCAGAGCAACCAAAAATTATTAGCTAATTCTAACTAAGAGAAAAGTTATTTAAACTATCTATAAAAATGTAAGTACAAATTATTTACGCTAAATTTCAAAAATTTTCAATATTTCAGACAAACACTTCTCTCTTAAAAAGCTTACAACGCATTTTTGCAGAGCATTTTAAAGTCGCATACGCTGAATTTAAAACTGAACAACACTTTCTTGTTTTCATTTGTCTTGTCGGGCTGTGGCCGGGGCAACTGGGGGCTTTGGGGGCTTGGCATATTTTTGGGTTAACGGGATGAATTTAAATGCGAGTTGTGTTGCGAGTTGGGTTGCCAACCCATTGCCCAGTATTTAATTAAAACATGATGTAATGCGAGCGCGTGCCACGCGACAATCCAGAGAGACAAAGAAAAGGACCGAGAGACAGAGAGAGAGAGAGAGAGAGAGAGAGAGAGAGAGAAATTAAAGAACTGGCGGCTACTCAATGGAATCTATGATAATCCAACTTCCTTCTTTCTTAGCTCCTGCAAGCCAAACCAAAAATTGTGCGTGGTTCGGCTCAAGGTTCTAGATCGAACTACATTTATTTAAATATTATATGTATTATTTATATATTTAAATTGTGCCAGATTTTTATTTACTTTTTTTTAATAATTTAAACAACCCATGAAGTTAGACAAAATATTAAATACAGAATTTAGATACCAGGTTCGAACTGGTTAGATAAGGTCTCTAACCACTAAACCTACAATTTGAAAAAAACGGACACGGCAGAAATATTAATTACCAACAAATTTATATAAGAAACTTTTCTATTGTGGACTTGATTCTAGACACATTTTCTTATATTTTGTGCATTGAAAATTTTGACATGACATTTAATGAATAAATAAATTAAAAATTTTAGCATTCACTTCTCATATCTTGTGCCTATTATATAATAAATGAGACCACAAGTCCACATGGTGCAATACAAGAAATGTTGGTCTGGTTTACTATATAAATATAACCTCTGATATCCCACTCTCTTATAAATAAGCACTGATATTCCCTTGCCCCTTGGTACTCACCTTGCAGTCATCGCATTGATTGATCAGCGAATACACCTGCCGGCAGTCAAAGCGGAAGAGTATCTCGGCCAGTTCGCAGGTGATGCGACTGGCCAGGGCGTCCACGTCGAGCAGGTCGCCGAGCAGACGGACACACTGGTCGCGATCCGAGAGCGTCGCGTTCAGGGCCAGCGTGTGGAGCGCACTGAAGACGCTGCGCTCGCAGCAATGGCGCAGGCGGAGGGTGCGAAGGCGTCCGAGCAGCTGACCAGGCGACCGCAGGCCGCACAAATGCTGTGGACTCGTCTCGGCCGCATCGCCCAGGTAATCAAGGCACTGTTGTTGTTGCTGCTGTGGTTGTTGTTGTTGTTGTTGCTGATGTTCTTGCTGTTGTTCGTTGGCGCTGAGTTGCTCGTGTGTCTGCAGATGGCTGTAGGGCAACGTGGGCATGGACTGATCCTCCAGCTCATCTGCATCATCGCTGCTGACCGTCGCCGAGAGCGTCGTTGTTGCCTCTGGCTGCTCCTCAGCGATCAGCTCCTCCTCCTCCGGCTGCTGCTCTGTTGTTGTTACTGTTGCTGTTGCTGTTGCGGTTGTTGTTGGCTCCGTTGGCTCCCATTGCCTGTCGCGTCGCACTCGAGACATGACTTTGTAGTTATTGTTGTTGCTGGGTTGGCTTTGACTTAAACGCGTATGCGGCGACTTATAGTTAATCGTATTTGCATTTATGAAATACTTGAGTTTATTATCGGTGCGCGCTTCAAAGCTGCTCGCGCTGCTGTCCGTCGGCAGCTGTTCGGCACAGGAACGCGGACAGATTGGCGGACCGGGTCCCTCATCAACCCAGGCCATGGGCAGTGTGCCAGCCGAGCACTGACCCTATGGACATTCAATGAAAAAAAATAGAGTTAATTATTATATGTCGTATATTATGTTACATTAACCGAAAGCTCTTTTTTTTAAACAAAACCAAAACAGTTAATAAAAATATATGGTTTGAATCGGGTTCAAGTTCAGCTGATATTTTCAGCAACTGGTTCGGTTCACAACCCTATTATTATATAAACACATAAAATAAAATTTAATGTTTGTCTAAATATTATATGTGTATATATATTATTTTTATTATTCTTTCCTAAACACAATATGATTTATAACAACTGAGTCTAGAACTAATATTATGTTCAACCCACTAATATATTTAGACATTTGTTTAACTAGCAAGGTCGGTAAAATATATGGTAAAAACCAAAGTAAAATTTAAATTTTGACTTTACCAAATTTGGTTTTTAATAACAGTAAATATTTTTTTAATTATTACAATACGATATAGGTTAGAACGTCTCTAAATATGTTCTTTAAATAAATTTTTTAACACACACTATTTGACCGTCCACTCTAAGATATCTGAAGTCTTTGGTAAAACACTCGCAATTGAAGCAATAAAGAAGTTTGTGGCAAAACTTTGCAAACAAAGTTGAAAACTTTCAATAGTCGGGCATTTGCCGAGATTTTGAATGGAATATGAAAACCAGAACAACCCAATCTCTGCACACATACTCGAATTGAAGTGCAAATATATTAAATATGCATTTGAAATTATGACAAGTAGCTAAAAGCTCAGCCAAAGGTCAACACTGATTAAGCCAGCAATTAAAACGTTTTGAGGTAGGAAAGATTAAATAGATTTGAGAGACAGTCAAACAAATTTAAGCCGAATGTTTAGAAATGTTTTCCATTATTTAAAAATTAAGCTGGTTAGCGGAAAATGCAATACATACATATATAGACAGAGAACAGCAGAAAATAGGAAAGGGGTGTAGCTGAAACGGGGGGAATATGCGATGCAAGGCAGCGGGCAGGGAGAGTAGAAAACAAAAAGTACTCTGGTATATTGAAAAAGTTTTTTGCAGCTACTAACAACAGCAACAACAAGAGGCAAAGTCATAAAATAAAACAACAACAAGCATGAAGAACAAGTAAAATAGAAGCCAAACAACGAGCAACAACAACAACAACAACAAAAACAACAATGGCAATGAGTGCATAAAGAGCTGATGTTTTTCGTTATTAAAATGACCGCACTTCGTTGGAATTTTCCACTTTTCCACATGCCCCGCCACTAAACTCAAGCAGATGCGAAGTGCGCAACGCAGCGCAACAAAAAAAATAAAAATAAATAAAAATGAAAACGCAAAAAAAAATATGTGAAGCAAAATTATCGTAGCATACTTTATGGCGGCGCCCTATCAATACGAACAGCCAAGCGAAACTGCTCGCAAAACGTTTATGGCCTGCACTTGTCGGGCATTAAAATCCAAAGCGAAAAAAAAAAAATATATATATATATATATATATATATATAGGTAGGTATATAGGTACATTGAAAAGCAATCGAAGGCGAAACAACGCCGGAAACGAAATTGAGAACAGTTAGTGGCAATAGAAACGGAAATGGAAATAGAGCTAGAAGTTTAACCAGAAGCAGCTGCATTTAAGAACAAATTAAAACTGAACCAGAAACGAACAAAGTTAAAAAATTAAAAAAAAAATTCTTTAAAGTCGCATAACCGAAAAATAAGTGTGACAATTAATCCAGACAGAATAAATCTAATAATTATATATAATATATATAAAAAAAAGAGAATTAAACAAACGAAAAAAAATGGTAAATTTAAAGACAACATAAATCTAAATAAAAAAGGAAGAACCAAAAATATATCTCAAAAGTAATCAAACACAGAAAAGTAGAAAATAGAAAATGAACTCAAAAATAACCAGATCCCGCACCATTAACTGAAATCAAATTAATGAATGCCCGAAAGGAGCAAAAACCAAAGCTATATCTAGAGCTAAAACAGATACGGAATCCATGAAAAAAAAGAGAGAAACTAAAATCCGAAACAGATAAGCAAACAGAACTAGTTTGAAAGACAAATGGAGTAAAGGACAATGTGCAAATTGCATTACAAGGGACATCAATATTGCATGTTATGTTTGTGTGTGTGTGTGTGTGTAAGCTGTTGAACTTTTATTATGCGTGTGTGTGTGTGTGTGTACTTGGGTGGTAGAGAAATGTGCAGCAATCAGCGACGCATAAAAACTCAATTGCCTGAGCCCAGAGAACTGTTTTATTCAGGGCAATAACAATAAGTTGGAAATACTTTAGTTCAGCATACACGCAAAATATATATATATATATATATATATATATATATATATATATATGTGTGTGCGTGTGTACAGAGTCAGGTTAGAGACGAATCCAAATGAAAAATCATACAATAAACAGACGCAGAGACAGCCAAATTGACTATTAAGTACCCTGTAAATTGAGAATTTAAACTAAAATCGAAAACCAGGAAACATGCTAACAAAAAAATTAATTTTTGTTTATAATTCTCAACCAGGTCGAGCACAATTCAAATAAAAACACCTTCAGTGTTTACATTTTATTAGCTGATAAAATTCAACACTTTTGCAACATGAATATAGGGTATCAAACACACACACACGCACACACATTGTCGCTGTACAGAGTGGGAAGCACGTGTACGCGGCACCATTGTTGATTTAATGGCAGACCAGCTGCGGCCCAGTACACAACAATGCGACCCGCCTGTCCCTGGGATTGAGCTGGGGTTACGGGTGGGGGTTCAGCGGTGGAGCTTAACGGCAGCTAACGGACAATACAAGACAGCAACAAGATAAATTCTTGAATGCGCAACAGCGAAATAAGAAATTACAGAATGAACTGACATTACAATTTGTAAATGGCCAGGGAAGGGTCGGCAGGGGACAACGAGGGGGTAAAGAGCCCCATCAGAGTTTTCCGTACTGGCCGCCAACCCCTTCAAACGCCATCCTGATTAGTTGAGCTCATTTCGGTCCGATGGCTGTTCAAACTGTTTGAAAATGCAAAATAAATGCAAAGTTTTACGCAACTTTTGCCGAGTTTTTTTGGTTAATGCAGAATTCAAGGGAGAAATATGAAAAGTTTTGCTTGCTGCTGCTGCCAATAGGGTTTCCTCCCGACACGTGGCAAGAGTTTGAGGTTTCGGGTAGTGTATTACACTAATGAACTTCGAACTGTAACTCAAGCTGGCTAACACTTAATTATGGCGAATTGTTGCTTTTGTAGAAACCATTTCACCTGCAGGCCAAATGCTTTAGTTCAGCCACAAAATGAAACAACATGAAAATTCTTAATAAAATTATAACTTTTTAGATGGGCTTTATAAAAGAAGAGACCGAATATTTGAAGTGAATTAAATGCAGCAGGGAAAATTAAGGAAAAAATAATAAAATTAAATAGAATAAAATTTCTTTTCCATAAAATTCTTACACAAAATTATATTGGCTAAATAATCAACCTTAAATACCGCTAATCAATATAATAAAAATTAAAATTATTTCAAAAACAGCAAATTAGAAGGGATTACATCACGATTAACTGGAACTGGGTGTGGTTTTTTGAGTGGGGCTTTTAGCTTTATCCGCGGCTGTCCCCAAATGTCCTGGGTCAAGCGTCGCCTGAGGGCAACTCATTGTCCGAGACAGCTGCAGCTGAGCGGAGACAAGCAAAATGCCTGCCACGTGCGGCACTCATTAGACGAGCGCCTGTCAACGTTACAACATGCGGGGGCAGATGGCGCAAACAAAGCTCTCTGTGCCACAAAGCACATTTAACTAGCTGACTGTCAGTGTGTGTGTACTTGTATGTGTGTGTGTGTGTATGTGTGTGTTTGTGTCAGCTATTAAGCCGAATGCATGCACTCCATTATGCGCAGGGCTTTGTCAAAGATCTGTTCTCTATACCCTGGCAGAGAGTATTTCAATGTTGACATGAAATTTGCTTTAGTTCACAAGACATCCTCTTTGAATATACATATATATTAATATATATAGGTTTTTGTATGAAAAAGTTGTTTATTAAACCAAATCTGGCAAGTAGGAATTTCATATAATCCCTCTTACTTATATATCGAGAATTTTCAATATCTGCTTTCATATTAAAAAACTTGATACTCTACATATTTTGTGCACTTCTGCAAGGGTATTTAATCTTCGGCAGATAAATGCCTTTTAGATTTTTTGTTCATTTTTGTGGCTCTCCGATTGGGGGCAGGCAACTTGTTGTTGCAGCTTAAGCTCCGTCGTCGTCCGTCAGTCAGCTGGTCAATCGCCAGCTTGATGACAGCTTGCAAAAGATACACACAGAAAAAAAGAGATAGAGAGACAGAGAGAGAGAAAGACAAACACACATCTATGCTGCCTATCGGCCTGTCCACAGACACACACATGAATGATTTAGCTTTTGGCCACGTGTCTGGGGCAAACTCTTAGTTGCTGCTGCAGCAGCAACAGCAGCTGTTGCAATTTCAATTATCCACAGCTACGACGATGAATATTTTATGGCAAACATTTTCGAATTTCATTGCGCCTTGCCTCGCTCTCTCTCTCTCTCTTACTCTTTCTCTCTCTCTGTCTCTCTCTGTCGCTTTCTCTGTCTCTTGCCAGTTTTTTGCTCAAACGGCTCAACGGGTCGGATGAGTAATGTGGCTTGTGGCATGTAGATTTTCAATTGTTGCTCTGCCAAACGCTTGCAAATGACAACTGACATTAGCATAATTGCCTCTAAAACGTTTGTTTCTGCTCATTTTTTTGTTTTTTATTTTGGCCATTCTTGGCCAAAAGCAAATTATGTTAATTTATGAACTGTGCTCTGCAGAGTGCACTATTTATGGATATGAAATAAACAGTTAAAAAATCTAAATTTAATTGATGGAGTTTTAGTTCATTATTTCATAACTTACATATTTGAAATTTTTGAGAATTTTTCAAAATTAAAAAAAATCTTTAATTTTACCAAAAAAAAAAAATTTTATTAAAGACGACAGCTGCGAGCTCCTAAAATGTTATTCGACAATTTAAGTTCATTTACAGCTGTTTTTAGAGTGTGTGCAAATATTTGGCAAAACAATTAAAATGCGCTAAAAGCGAGAGAAGAAGCAAAAAAAAAGAGGAAAAATGCCAGCCAAAACATTGCTGGGCTTGGGCGGCTGTCAGAGCCAAAGAGGAAGCAACCAAAAGTGCACTTGAGCTAAACACCAACAGCAGCAGCGGCAACAACAACAACAACGGCAACGGAACCGACAACACTTTAAATGTTACAGCTTAACCTCGACAGGCAATTCAAACAATGCACAGACACGCACACACATATGTGTGTGTGTGTGTGTCAAATTTCAACGCTTGTCAACAATGGTGCAAGAAAAATGCAAGTGCAAAACAACAGCAGCAGCAACAACAATGGCAGCAGCAACGTCAACAACAGCAACAGCAGCAGCGAGAAATATGTCGCGAGCAGCACTCAAATTTCCAAATGCAAAGCGAGAGAGTGTGCGTGTGTGTGTGTGTACCAGTGTGTGTGTGTTTGCCTGGCAAAAGCGTAAAAAAGTGACAGGCAACACACACACACGCACACACACGCACAGCAATAGAGGCCGCCAGGGCGCAGGCTAGATTTAGCTGCAGAGCGTAGCAGGGCGTGTGGTTGGAATGGGTGGGTTGGGGCGGGGTGTGGTGGGGGTGGGGTTGGTTGGCTGTTGGTATGCATAAGGCCTGCATTTAATTGTTTGTCACTTGACGGGCAGCCACACACACTCACACACACACACACACACCACACCCACGCACCGCCAGCTAACAACAATATAAAAAACTGTCATTTCACCTTGATTCCGTTCGCTTTGTTGTCAAAATCATAAACATGGCCCCATGACCCCACACTTAAGACCACCCTTCCCCCCACACAAGTGCCCCACTCCAGTTTAGTTTCATGTTACGTGGTCATTTTCAGTGTGTTTGTTTTTGTTTTTTTCCTCTTCCGCTGGTGTCAATTCACACGCATTTGCTGCAGCTGCATTCATAAATGCAACAACAACAATTGTGCTGCCAAAAGTTATGCAACACAATTTTCATTACACTTTGCTCTATGGCAAAGACATTAGCTGAAAGCTGCTTGGATTAATCAATTAGCACAATAAAACATCAAATATAGTTAAATATATCTAAAGTATACAACATATTTAATAAACTTTGTATTGATTAAAAGCAAGCTTTAAGCTATAAAAACTTTTTCTCTATTTAATCCAGTTGAAATTAAGTACATAAAACTCTTTATAGTCCAAAGCACCTGACAGCTTTAAGCTTTAAATTAAATATTTTATAAGTGAGTGCACTTAAATTTACATAAAGCTTAAAGCTCTTGACTTCATTTCAGCTCTCTTTCTAACGAAAAAAATAACTTATTTTACTTGAATTTACCGTTGCATTTTTCGCTAATGTCATTGCATATTATTATTCTGTTTGACAGTATGTTGCCACTCCTCCCCAGCCCCAGCCCGCTATGCTATGTCAAATTAGCGTGCTTTAAGGACAAATCACGAAACGACAGCCCGGACAATTACCGAGCTGCATGCATAATTCAGCGAGTGCTCCCCGAGGTGTTGTAAAAAAAACCTCCAAACGGGACAAATCATTTTACTGTTTCCGCCACACGCACATCTCATGTAATGTATTAATGGTGTTATATTTAAAATAGAATATAGACAGATAAAAGGGTGCAGGATACACCCTGTTTGGGGCCTAAACAATTATATAAAAAAAAAGTAACAAGTTTTAAAATGTAATAAATTTAATTTTAATATTTAGGATGATATGCAAGAAAATAGAAATAAAATATATGTTTGTAAATATTTCCATGATATCTACAAACACTAAAGATTTATATATTCAACTTTATATATGTATATATTATCATAAAACAAGAGCATTGACAGCGAGCATATGTGGTCTATTGTTGTGCCTAAACAACAGTTAAAAGCTTATGCAATAATGCAGCATTTATGTTATGGAGCCGCCCCTATCGAAGGCAATCCATCAAAAATACGCATAAAGCGAAATGTGGGGGGTATTATATGGCATATATCGGCCCTTAGTCGGTCGCATTATTTTGATCATATTTAAACAGCGCGTGTATTTATCATTCATTATTTATGCATATATCAATCTATATGGGCCCCATTAGCGGGCAAACAAAAGCGTCGAAAAACGGGGCAAACGAAAAGCCGCGCCCCAAAATCGAAACCCGGAATTAGGCAAAGCCCGATGTGTGCTTCCGTGTGTGTGACTGCTGTGTGTGTGTGTGTGTGTTCAGGTGTGAGTGTGGCATGTGGCAACGCACCTGTCCATCAACATGAATGATACTCGTACGCATTTGTTTGCTGTACAAATTGAAAGGCTCGCTTGGACAGCTCAGACAGTAACATCAACATCAACAACAGCACGAATAACAATAATAATAATAATAATAGCAGGCAAATGGGTAACTTTTGCGCCTCGTCGTTATGCCACACAATTTTATCAACATTAATTTGTCAAACATTTACCGGCAGTCGGCCCTTTGAGCACTCGGCTCTTTGCATATATGCACGGGAAATTTGTTGCTGCGCCTAATGACAACACAATCGCATTAATTTTATGAAACGAGTTGTAAACAGTTGTGGACAGCTCTGCGGTTATTGCGCCTAACAAATTTCATTATTGTTTGGACATGAACGAGTTCAAGCCGCTTTCACTCGTAATTTTCATACTCGTATATTTGGTACTAAACACATCCGACAATTTGAGGCTGCCCTGAGCTTTATTTATTTGCTTAAAGTGCTATTCGCTAATCACTTTTCCACACAGGGTACTCGTTACTTGTTCGCTACTCGTCACTTGTCAATTTCTAGTGTTAACTACTTTTCACTCGTTACTCGCTACTTGTCACTCGTCAGTTTCTAGTATTAGCTACTTGTCACTCGTTATTCTTTACTCGCTACTCGTCACTCGTCAGTTTCTAATATAAGCTACTTGTCACTCGTTATTCTTTATGCGCTACTTGTCATCTGCCTCACTTTTTGCTATTTTCCTTGGCCACGCGTTGCTCACTCACTATTCGTTACTCCCTGCTAATTCTCACTCTTCACTTGGTATTCTTTTCTCGACACTCTTTACTCCCTACTCGCTACATATCTTGGTAACTCGCTTTATATTTATGGCTTTTACAGTCGTTACTCGCTACTTGTGACTCAATACTCGTTACTCTTCAATGGGTATTCGTCACTCGTTGCTCGCTACTCGTTACACAATTTGGTTACTCGTTTAATTTTTGTGGTTTTAAAAGTCGTCACTCGCTACCCTTCACTCGAATCGAGGCCTGATTTAATTTCGCATTTGTACTCTCGTCACTCGCCACTCGTTGCAATTCAACATTTGCTTTTGCCATTGAGATCGTAATGAAATTCTTTAGCAGAATTTCATTTGCAACTTTTCAACAATGCTCATTGAATAATTTACGCTCAGCACCGAGGCCAAATTGAGAAAAAGAAAGAGAGCGAGAGAAAAGTAAACGAATGTTTGTTTCAACTCCCGCTCCGCCCTCACTTTTAGACTGGGAGGGGGTGGCCAGGGGCAGGCCAGTGAATAGCGCTCCACTTAAGTTGGTCCCACGGCAATTTACGTGCCGAGCTGCCAGCTAAAGTTGGTTTGTTCCGTCCCCCCGTCTCCCTTCGTGGCCGAGTACGCCCCGCACATAATTGCATTAACTTGTATGGTAAGGAGGTGACAAGTGGGCGTGGTTAGGACCAGAACATGAAACGTGCACAGACTCGTCTCTGCACTGTTTAATGTAATTGTTGTATGTGTGTGTGTGTGTGTGTGTGTGTGTGTTCTCTTCTTCTTTTTCTGCGACCATTCAAAATGCCTTAATCAATGCACGCATCAGCCGCAAATCGTGGCAACCACAACCAGCTGACAAAAAGTCCCAACCAGACGTCATTTGCATGTTGCCAAGAAGAAAGTTGACTCAAACAGCGACCGCATTCAAATTGCACGGCAAATTTGTCGATAATTAACGGATGCGGCCGCAGCGCAAAACTTGCCGGATTGACAGAAACCAGGTGGGCGAAAGATTACCCAGAAGCCAGAACTCGACAAAAGGACACAACACGAACACGCACTGCGAAAGCGGCTACAAATACCAGCTAATTAGGCTGCAAATTGAACAACGTTTAGTTAATGTCCTGGCAGCTTATGCGGGGGTTGGACAGAGATATTGAATAGTTGCCAGAACTGGCATCCTTGGACAACAGATTATTCTTGGAAAATTGTTTTACAATATCTCAGTTCGTATACGTAATATATATATACATTATATTCAGCTTACAGTTGATTACTGGAATTCAATTTATAGTTTAGATACATATATGATATTATTCAGTAGAATGCCTTCAATCATCAATCATTATGTATTACTATTATGAATAGTAGCATATTTTCAATTCTTCGCAAAATATATTGTTTGTAAATTTTCAGTAAATTGTTTTAAAATTTCATTTAACCAGCACATTATTTGCGACTCAGTTTCAATAAATTGTTTATAGCTTCAGTCACAGCACAATTGAATTTAAACTGAACTTTCGATCATAACTCATTTACGGCAGTGCAGACTGTACTTTATGCCATAATCGAGTTCGGTCTGTGAACCATTTGCAATCCATCAGATCAATTGTGTGGTTTAATTTCATTGTGTGTGCGATATCAAATTTGTTGGGCAATTTAATTTCAAATTGAACACAAACTTCATCAATGTGGCAATGCACACACACAACAGACAGACAGACAGCCGGACAGACAGACAATGAAACAGCTTGAAGTGCTTCGCTGTGACAGTGAGAAGGATATGCCTATGAATTTCTTATGGCAACCTGAAGCACTTTACTTTACTTATTTCTGCCAACGACAAGGACACAACGGAAACGCCAATAAATGCAGTAAATGTGCGTGTGTGTGTGTGTGTGTATGTGTGTGTCGAGTCCCTGCTCGGGCGCACTGCTCCTTGTTAGTGTGTCAGGATGCCGCGACTGGCCAGCGGCAAGGCGCATTCAATCAGTGTTATTGCAGGCTGTCCAAATCCCTGGCGGCCACAAGTTTCATGGCTCGCAACGATTTGCCATTCAAGTGGCGAACAGGGCAGGAGTAAGCTTTCAGCTTTTCAGCTTCAGCTTCAGTTCCCTTCCCCCTGCCCGGCAAAAACCAGAGCGGAAATTTATGACAGCGCCTCGCATTCAATTGCAATTTGGCTTGTCTGTCTGGCATTTGGCATTGCTATTGAGTTGAGTTGGTGTTGTGTGTATGTGTGTGTGTGTGTGTGAAAGTGATGTAATCATATTGCACATGGCAGCGGCAGCAGTTGCTCCTGTTGCTGTTGTTGCTGTTGCCACTGCTGCTCTTTGCCTGCTTACAAAATAATTGATTTTGTGTGCACATCCTTGACACAAATAAACACTCTACGCACACACACACACACACACGCACACGCCTCACTATGTGGCAAGTTTAACTGGAAGCTCTATAAAATTTGAATTAAATGCAACAAAGAAATGGTTTTTAATTGAATTCGAAAAGGCTCCATAAAATGGTCAATGCAATATGTGTATATATTGCCACTGTTGAATTGAAATCCAATAGAAAATATTCCAACACAATTTCTATAATATGAGGCACTTCGATTTGTTTGCCTACACACACACCCACTCACACACACACACACAGAGCCAATTTCAAGACTCTATAGAGTCCCTGCTCGGGCGCCCAGCCTGCTTTGGCTTCCTTTGCATTCTTATAAATATTTGCAGAAATTCAGTTTCCACTCGACTATACAACGTGCACTACAAATACAAAAAAAAAGGCCAGCAAAGTGCAAGAAAAAAAAGAAAATTAGAATGTTGCAGTCGGGTGTAAGCGGCTGCGCAGTACTTGTTCTTTGGTAAAAACAAAATCTTAAAACAGTTGCAAACTGTTTTAATGATAATTGTAATTTTGCTAAAATATTTATACACAACTATATTAAATATTCAACCCCAATATGCTCTCTTCATAGAAAAGCTAGGCAATGCTTTTGCTAGCTGAAGCTGGAGACGCTAGCTTGGCACTTGACAGGCACTCATGACATGCGCCGAGTGCATGCATATGTAGCAGCAACAGCAACAGCAGCAACAGCAACTACAGTAGGCAGCATAAACCATGTGCACAATAAACCACCTAGCACTTCACAACAGGCAATGGGCACCGCGGGAGGTCGGGGGGAACAGAACTGTGGCAGCAGCATCGACACATCAACAAGCCGCGAAGCTGCAGCTTGTTGCCGATGTTGCCTCATCACAAATACCGCACTCGCACTTGTATACCCAATGAGCTGACAGCTGGCATTTGTGTGTCTGTCTGTCAGCCTAAAAAAAAAAATGAAAGAGTGGTGTGGGGAGCAGTTTTGGCCACGTTAACTAATTTGCAGCCAAGCACTGTTTATGGCTAATTGAAAGTGCCGCCTTTGCTTTAAAGCTGCGACAGCTCCAAACAAAAGTGTCGCTGGTTCGTTTCTGGGTTCGAAACTTTGGGTTCGAGCCTTTGGTTTCGAACCTTTGACTTCGTTTCATCAACGTACATTTTTAGGTTCATAAATTAAATTATTAACATAATTGAAATTTTAAAAGTAATGCTAACATTATTATTATTACAATTTTTTTATTATTTGTTATATTATTATTCATGCATTTTGGTTTGAATTTTTGTTAGGCTGTCTTTTATCTTAACCCGTTTGGTCTCATGTTGGATTCAAAGTTGCACAATAATGAAAGTTCAATCTGAAAGGTTTGCAGGCTTGTTAGTTAGTTCGCGATGTGCCGTCTGGACGTTAAGTTTAATTGGCTGCCAGCTGCACAAATGGCAAACGATTTCCGGTCCCTGTTAGAGCGCCCAACTCCTGAGTTGGCCAAACACGATTGAGAACTTCGTTTGTTGCGTTCGTCAGTGTCAGCGGCAGTGTATTGTGAGGTTCTGCAATACGTTGATTGGCACATTTGGTATTTCAATTAATGTTGCAACAATTTGTTGCAGTCATATGCATAAACAGGCAGCAATGTTTAGCGCAAATTATCATAGTTCTAAGAATGGGCGCCCAACGTGGGGCATCATTTAATTTAATTTTAAATCGATTTTAAATTATATGCCATTGAACTTTAGTTCCAGTGAACTCGGACAGCTGCAAAAAGTTGTGCAGCATTTAAATGGTTTGATTGAGTTGATTATTTAATTGCCGCTCGCCGCAAATAACCCACAGGACAACAGGAAAAGCATATAGATTGAAAAAGAGCGAAGGCAGTGAAAGCGTCCAGGGAAATCAAACGCGTAGCGTATTGATTGAAAATCGATGAGTGCGCGTGGAACTGTGGAGCGAAAGGTAACAGAAAACTAATTGGCATTGAAAGCCGCTGTCTGTCCAAAAACAAATGGAGCCACGCACCACTGGAGAAGCATTTTAATTGTTTTCTTGGCTGGCATTAATCGGGCCAAAAAGTGGACTGTGACCAGCGTAAAAATAAAACGCGTCTCGGGCCAATGCAATCGCAATCAAAAGGCCATTGAGAAGTGCCTCAAAATTGAATTAGATTTGCATAGAAAAACAGGCAAAGCGAAAACGACGACGACAACTTTGGCGGCTAAATATTAAAATTTGAATTATACTTGGCAAGCCAATGGGAATCTTATGCGCGCTGATAAAAAGAGAAGGGAAAGCAGGAAAAATAGCAAATAAGAATATCGCAGTCGGGTGTAACCGATGGCGCAGTACACAAGCTTACAATTTTAAACATATCTTGATTGGAACGATCTTTAGAGGATGTCTTCAGAATCTATTCACGAATTTCGGTCTTAATCTTTATCGGTCCACCCCGCCGAAAATCTAAGTTTGAAGAATCAACAAAACAGTCAAGCTCAATATACTCTATTCAATTCGTGAACAAGTATAAAAAAGACAACCATTTGGTGGTAGGACAGATGGGGACATGGGGTAATCTCCCCTGAAGGTGTGGTCGTGCATTTTGGCAACGTTTCAAAAGCCGGTCTGTGGTTTCAAGAGTGCGCACACAAAGCCAAGAGCCTAAAAAATATATAACAAAAAAAATAAGAAAACTGTAATGAGAATGCAAAAAAAAAAGTGACAACGAATTGAAAGTTTTGCTCGTTTTCTTTGCTGGCACAATTACCAAAGCCATTTTCGCTGATTTATAACACGTTGCAGGCTGATGATGATGATGATGATGATGATGTAAATGATGGTGATGATGATGCTGATGTTGATGGGGCGACTTGAAAAGTAGAACTTGAGTGGCCCCAAGATGTGGCGCAATTGTTACACAAACACTTTGCATGCACAATCAGAGAAACGAACCAAACGAGAAGAAAGAAAAGAAAGAGAAGGGGGGAGAGAGAGAGAGAGCAAGGCAGACCGCCCTCGCGATTGAGTGGCAGCCCTGGGCTCCCGATTCGCCACCATTTGACAGCCCCACTTGAGAAACACTAGCAATAAAAGTATATGGAAACTTCTGCCAATTGGCAGCTGCTCCAATTCAATATGCAGTTTAATATTTAAGCTAAAGAAGCGGAAATAAATGAAAATAAAAATAGTTAAAATTCACAATTCGCCATTTCGGTGCTTGCAGCATAAATTAATTTCCACTCTGCCTTTTTTTCGTTTCACTGACAATTGTTATACCCTGTTTGGAATAAATAATAAATACAAATTTGCGAATGCGGAATAAAAGTGGATAATATTTCGCAAAGACTGACAAAAAGCTGGTTGCTACACTTGCATACAGCTTAAAACTGGCCACACTGTTTTTTAACTCTTTTGTTAATGGAAAAAACGACATCGATTTGATTTCATGTTTGTTGCTAGCCAAGTATTTGAATACGTATACGTATTTGTCTACGCTTTTGTATGCATTTAATCTGGGCTTTGTTGCGACTACAATACGAACAAAAAATAGGACGACGGCGGGAGAAGGGGCTTAGCTGAACAAAACAACAACAAAAAATGGGCATTGAAACAAACAAGCCGATCAAATTGATACACTATTTTACACAGCATTTGAAATCGACCCATGTGGGAATTTATAAAAAAGAAACAAAATTTTGTAACCTAGTATATTAATTATTGAGACTCCGGTTTAAAAAACGAGTTTTTTAATGTATATTTAAGCGGCTTTTGTTAGCAACATTTAGTCAAAGTGTTTGGACTCACAAAAGGAGAATAATGAAAAAGGATCTGGCCATTGTCTGAGCGTCTTAGGCAGCGTCTTTGCGGGGCGTTCTCGGGTCGTGTCATGCGCGTGACCTCCGCTGCCGCAGCGCAGTTTCCAGCTACCATTTCCCAGTTAACATTTCCCATTTCCCAGCCGCACACAATAATTATGTGCATGTGGCCAATGTGGATGGATGGGTAATGCAGTTCTGTTTTGTGTGTGCGGCAAAGCCACGTGCAAGGACGCCGTCGCAGCGGTTTCAATAAGATATTACACATTTAATTGCGCATTCGAGTGAAGTCAGCAATGCCACAATCAATATCAGCGAAAGTACTGCGCAAAAAGCATTTATAAGCAGTCCTTGCATTTAAATAACAATCAAGTTACCAAGTTTTTTAATATCTTAAAATCTTTTTTGTTGAGGAAACTGTAAGTTTTAGGGTCTCTTTAATTCTGGGTATTACATTTTTTAATTCACTTTTTTCGGAATCAATTAGCTGGTTGTTCTATCTTGTCTTTAATAATCTCTAAAATTATCAGGAACAGTACTGCGCAAATAGCAGTTATAAGCAGTCATTTAAATAACAATCAAGTTTCGAGGTTTTTTAATATCTTAAAATCGTTTTTGTTGGATAGAACTGAAGTTTGAAGAAACGGTGAGTTTTAGGGACTTTTTCATTTAGTTTATTAAACTATTTATAAATGTACGCAAATTCAAAAGTACCAAAAATACCAATATTCTATCAAAGGTTTAACAATCTCTAAAAATTATACTTTTTTTCATTCACAAATTGAGCAGTGTCTTGAATTTTTCTTTCAGTGCATATTATTTCTTTTTGTTCGGAAGGGCTTGCAAAATTCTGAATGTATCTTACATATTCGCAGTATTCGACTGAAAACTAATGTAATGTTAACTTGTTTCATTAAAAGCTGAAAACTTTGTTGGGTTTTTCTTTTAGTGTATTGTATTCTCTACTTACAATAAGACAATAAACAAAAACTGAAAACTATAAAAATGTGTTTATCAAGAAACTTGCGAACTTTACAGACTTTTTTCTTAGTGTAGTATCAACAAGGGGCTAATCCAAGTGTAAGTGACTTTTTCTCTGAGTGCTCCATTCCAATTGATCAGTAAAGAAATAATCCGAATGCATGCAGCAAATTCTTAATATAGCCTAACCCCAATATTTTCTCCACGTGTATTGTAAAGTTTTTTAAACCCTATCGTCAGGGTATTGGCTTACCTGCAAGTCGGTGCCGGTTGTGCCCGGCTGTGCCAGATCACAAGCTGATATCCAAGGATTAAGGCGTGTTAGGGCTGTCGCAGTGCCGAGTATGGACTTCCTGTGGTCCACCGACGCCGCCAAGCTGCTGGCAGGATTAGCAGCAGCAGCAGCAGTAGCAGTTGCTCCACTCGTTGTTGTTGTTGTTGTTGTTGCTCCCTTTGCCGCAACAGCTGACGGCAGAGTGCCGCCGTCCCTTTGGGCGATTGCGATTAGATGCGACGCATAGGCGTCGTTAACTCTGCTTCCCTCCGGCAGCTGTTCTCGATCCTGCTCCTGTTCCTGCTCCACTTGAGGGTCGCCTGTTTCGCGCTTGTTGTTGCTATTTGCGTTTTCCTTTTCGTTCGCGTTCTCGATCTCGTTGTGTTGCGCCTGGAGCACGCTATCATCGACCAGTCGACTCTCGTCCTGCTGCTCCGTTTCTCGCTCCCGCTCCCGCTCCCGTGCAGCCAGATTGTAGTCCTCCTCCTCGGCGGCTGCCTTGTCGGCGTCCTCGCTCAGCTTGATCAGCCGGTCAAACGATTCCTCCGACAGCAGATCGTCCTCGGCGACCAGCGCAAAGATGTCCTCGTCCTCGTCCGCCTCCGCCTCAGCGTCCACGTCAAATGCTCGCGATGAGGCGAACTGCACGGGCAGCCCTCTACTATCCTCCTCCTCCTCCTCTTCGTCTGCCTCCTCCCGTTCCCGCTCCCGCTCGGCTATCGTCTTATCCGCCCCCGCCGCCGATTCCGTGCCCGCGTCGAGACTGCGGACGCGTCGCGTCGCTGAGGCCAACGCCGGCCGCCGATAGAAGTCAAGGCTGAGCGGATACTCGTAGGCGGGGGCTTCAACGGGCAGCAGGAACGCGTCGCCGCCACCAGCTTCGAACGTGGACGACTCTTTGCCGCGGCGCGCCGAGTCGTAGCTGGACGGTAAATATGTTGCTGCTGTCGTTGTTGTTGTTGTTGCTGGTGGTGGTTGTGTTGTTGTTGTTGTTGTTGCTGGTATTGTTGTTGTTGTTGTTTCTGTTACTGTTGCTGATGTAAACCAGCTGCTGCTGCTGGTGGTGCTGGCACGCCGAGCCCCCGAAATAAACGCAAGCGCCATCACGACCAGCCCGGGTCCTGGCCGCATATTGACCTCGGGTTCGGCGGTGCTAGCATGGTGCAGGCCCGCTTGAGACGCGCTTGCGACTCCAATTCAATGCGATAAATGATGGGCTCATGGCCCCATCATCATCATTAATATGTGTGTGTCGTTTCGATCTTCTCCAGCTGCTGCTGCTGCTGCTGCTGCTGCTGCTGATGCGTCTTTCTCTGCTGCGTCGTTGCGTCGTCCGCTGCCTTGCCTGCTCCAAGCGTTACCGTTTCCGTATCCTGGCAACTGCTCGGCTCGTCTCTGCGCTCTGCGGCTAGCGGCATGAATCACGTGCTGCGTGGGCTACAGTTTAAATACGGTCACACTGTTTATTGCTGCTGCTGCTGCAGTTAGCTGTTGTTTCTCTCGCTGCTGTTGTTGTTATTATTAATGCGAATCATGACAGGCGCCAGGCTCAGGAGGGGTAAATGCAAACGTAACTGAACTCTGAACTGGAAGGGGATAAACACAAATGCAGCGCAACGTAACGTAACGAAACGTAAGTTGTAGACTTTGCGGCCGATTAACGATTTATTTTGCCACTGATTTCGATAACACAAAACATTTTATAACAAATAACAACACTATTTTTTATATGTTATGCGATTCTCGCTTTTGCTGTTGTTGGGGCCGTCGCTTTGTTGTTGTTGCAGCAGTTGTTGTTGTTGTTGTTGTAGTCGTAGCTGTTGTTGCTGTTGTTTTTATTGCGACACTGCTGCACATTAACCTTGAAATTTAAATTGAAATTCGTGTGTCGTGTGTGTTTTTTCTTGTTTTGCTGCTGCTGCTTGCTGCGATGTTGTTGTTGTTGTTGTTGCATTCTTTTTTGGACTTACAGCCACACGCGAAGGTCACATAGCAGCATTTTTTTGGCTGGACTGGAAATATTATATACGACGATTAATTATTATTTGCCTGGTGCCTTCTTTTATTTTACAATTCTATTTTGTTGTTTTTTGGTTTTTTTTGTAATTATGAGTAACAAAAGACTTTTAACGCTTGCCGCAGCGCTTTGCGCTTTTCGAAACTAAATTTTCGGTTTTAACGCGCGCTCGGAAGAGAGACGGCGGCTCTCCCATTGCCATTCTCACAATCACTCTCGCTCTCACTCTCTCACTCTGTCTCGCTTACGAGCGAAACGCCAACGCAATGGTTTATGTATGGCCCGTCGCCTGTGTGCGCCCACGCTCCAAGCTCAGCTGCGCGCTCTCTTCTTATTTTTTATTTTTTTTTTATTTTTTTTTTTGTTCGTTTTTGGCACTCTGCATTTGATTTGCATTTGAAATGCCGTTACATGCGCTTCGCAAAGCTTATAAAACGCAATTTGATGACTGAGATTTATGACAACAACTTTGCATTTTGCATTGTCTGCTACTTTGCATTTGTCAACGTAAAAACAAAAGCAACGTGTGCGTGCAAGTGACACAACAGCGAGCTTCAATCGAGCCAATAAGCGCAAGTGTGAGCGAGTGAGTTAGAGAGTAAGCGCGAGGGATAGACAGGGCAGGAGCATGTAGAATGGACGACGAGCACATGACGAGCACGAAGTTTAACGAAGCTGCCGCAGCAGCCACCGCACAAAGAAGAACGCCGAAAAAACGTACCCAGCACGCAAACACACACACACACACATAAACACGTATTGAGAGACAGCAGCACACGCACAGGCCAAAGAAATTTATATAATTCGCAGCAGCTAGCGGCCGACGTTGTTGTTGTTGTAGTTGTTGTTGTTGTTATTGCTCGTGGGTGGTGAGCAGCAGCCCTGTGCATGTGTGTGTGAGTAGTTACTTAGGGCAGCCAGGCAAGCACTCGGCGTGCCTTTTGTAGCAGCATGAAGTAGTCGCCGTCTTCTTTGTCACTGTACGTGTCAGTGTTGGTGGTAACTGTAAATACGTACGTGTGTGTATATTTGTCAGTATGCGTGTGTAGATGTTATGGCAGCGCCAAAGACGACAGCGACTGCGGCGCCTGCATGTGGACTTTGCGTGTGTATTGGTGTTTGGTGCTGCTGCTGCTGCTGCTTCTGCTGCGGCTGCTGATTGTCCAACAATTTAAGCGCAGCATACTTTCAGGCCAAAACCTTCTTTTTGTTTGGGGCACGAAGACTTTTGTTTTATTTTTAACTGCGTGTGTGCCACAAAAGACGCTGCGCTTTTCAGAAAAAAAAAATAAAAACCATAAATTTATATATGTACAGATTTATTATTCTAATCAAAAGTCGTGTGGGCTGCTGCATAGAATGTCATTTGAATGGGCTCTCTGGCCACACTGTGCGTGTGTATTTGTTAACTTTCACTTTTGTTTTATTTGCTGCTGCGTTGACACTGCGCACACACACATGCCTGTACTTATAGATGTGTATAGGTATTTTCTCTTTTTTTCAAGCGTTTGTGCGCGCGTGTGTGTGTGTATGTATGTGTGTGTGTGTGTGTGTGTGCTACTTCGGGCTTGTGCTGTTTCTGTGCGGCGGCTGCTTATATAAGCCCGGAACATGGCACACAAAAAACTATTCGTAACGAACTTTTTGCTATAGATTTTCCTGCAATTAGCAACGTTTTATTTGATTTATATATATTTTACTATTATTTTTTTTTTTTTTTTGTTTATGCAACGTGCTCACAATTTAGGGCAGGGACTTTCACATATTATATAACATTTGCGATAAAAATGTATGAAGGCGGCCAGCCGATGTGTCACAATTACTCCAAACTATAAACTATGCCTGGTTATCGCACTATCGATCGCGATCTATCGAAACACGTTACACGCACACACACACATAAGCAGACGTAAGCGGTTACGTTACGTAGGAAACTAACATAACAAAAGCTCAAATAACCGTGTGTACATAATTACAATGTATGTGTGCGCGCGTGTGTGCATGTGTGTGTGTGTGTGTGGGTATTTCTTCCAAGAACGCAGCATCAACTGCCGTAACGGCCGCGTGGGCGGAGGCTGCGATTGAGAGGGGTGTGGGGTGGGGGGTGGGCTGCTGCTTTCTGGTCTGTTTCTGGGCAGCTCTTCACGAGAGTTATGCTAAGCAGATTTTATTAGTTAAACACTAACAAAAATGGCAAACGGGCAACGCGTTTCATTCCCAACAACTCTTCATCCCAAATTTTTTCTGCTTTTTAACAATAACGATAGCGATAACGATAACTCGCCAATTGAGCTTGTTTGCTCGTTCAACTTTTCACTTTTCTTGGCTGTTATTTGATTTTTGATTAATTTTATTTATCTTTCATTTGTAATTTTTGCATTTACATTTCGAAAATTGCGTTATGGCTTATGTTTAATTAAAAAATTTTCTTTATTATTAGTTGACTGCTTTTCTTTGTATTTTTTCTTTTCTTTCTTTTTTTTTTTTTTGGTTCTTTGCTGCTTGATTCTGTGGACAAACAGTTGCGCGACGACGCAGGATATACCGTTACAATCCTGCTTCTTGCTGATGGCCCCAAACGGCACTGACTGTGCCACAAATTGCAGATGGCGCTTAACTGGAATATGCCAATGGCCCGAGCTGTCCGTAGGGGACAGCACGAACACACGGCGCCGCGCTCAGTGCTGACATTCAACGAACGAGAGAGAGAGAGAGCGCTGATTACGTTGCGTTTACTCTCACTGCTTGCTCTCACTCTCTCGCTCTCTTCCTCTCTCTCTTTGCGTATGACAGTTCGAATGAAAAGCTTCCAGTCCTGTTAACTAACAGAGACTGCTACTTATGCTTAGCATTTGTATGTGTGTGTGTCGCTCTGTTAAGATGAAGCAAGAAAAATTACTTGCTGCAGGGCACTTAATCACTAATGACAGCGACGCCAAAGCCAGCGCCAGCAGAGGCAGCGACAGCAGGCAGCAGGCAGCGGTGGCTGAACCTCAACTCACTCAAAGTGCGTTGGCGCTGTCTCCACTTGACTCGAATCGAATCAACTCGACACTCGACTCGGATTACGTCCTTTTGCCATGGCTGAGACTGTGACTTGGGATTTTGCTGCTGCTGCTGCTTCAGTTCTGACATTTTGCCTCTTTTTATGCCCAGCTAAATGGGTATATTTATTTGGTATCAATTTGTGTAACTTAAGATATAATTTACTATCGATAAATATCGATTTGGTTTTTAAGCAAATAAATGCATCTAATGTATGTTACA
The DNA here is from genome assembly GCA_004143825.1 of Drosophila micromelanica. Taxonomy (NCBI): domain Eukaryota; kingdom Metazoa; phylum Arthropoda; class Insecta; order Diptera; family Drosophilidae; genus Drosophila; species Drosophila micromelanica. The sequence goes on from SCDY01000310.1 coordinate 94,474, forward strand.
CTATAGCGTATCTCCTAGTCGAACCCTCATTTAATTTATTTTTTTTTACTTTAGTACATTGCATGCTTGGCGCGTTTCGTTACGGCGTTTTGTCTCACTTGGCCTAAATGTCTAATACCCTATAATGTCGTTTAATCCCACTCAACGTGCTTCAGTTTTGCTCTGCAGCTTAAAAAGAAGGCAGCCCAAAGGCGAATTCGTTGCAGTTGACAGTTGCAAACGAGCTCATTCCATGTGGAGAGAACAAAGGAGAGAGCGAGAGAGAGAGAGAGAGAGATAGGGCTCTCTTGAGCAGCTTTAATTGCAATTGAAAATAGTGTAGCATAACTTTGAGCGCAAGTTGCGACTGTCAAAGTTGCTAATCGGCAACTAACGGCACAAAACTTACACAGAAAACAATCCAAGGCTATAAGACCTTCAACAGCCAAACAAAGCGCCGACAGTTGATGCTAATGCCGATGCTGATGCTGATGCTGCCACTTGAATTATTCACCTTTGTTAATTAACTTAAGTAGCTGGGCGACAAATCAAATGTGCCACAAAGAAGGCAGCAGCTATTAAAGCCAATTAAACTGAAATAAATAATTAATTCTTGGTTTTTAATACTGATCAAGAATTTCCTCTATTAAAATATCCTCAACCAAAAAATAGCTTTAAAATACAGGGAATAAATTTCTGTAGGGAAATTTGTATTCAAGCAAACCCCACGCACATTTCCCCAAATCTAAATTGGTTTAATTTCAATAAGGTTATGTTTTATGGCCGGCACTGATTAGAATTCGACATTGGGATTTACACAGGATTTCCCTTCGAAAGCCAGTGCCCAACGGCACTCGCGCCCTCGTTGCTGATAAGGATAAGGAACAGTAAAAATATATAAAAGTAAAAGTGAACGAGGCGACAGACAAAGGGCCACAGCCAGAAAAAGAGAAAAACTTAAAAACAGCGACACAGCACAGGAAGCAAAAAAGGGACGCAGCAACAAAAAAAAAACAACACACACAAAAAAAACGAGCAGAAGAAAAAAAAAAGGAATCCCACATAATTTGGCTTGGAAACCATTTTGCTTCAATTTATGCGCATTCCAATCAATAACTGTGACACATGCAACCAACCGACGAACCAAGGAACCAGGCAAGGACACGCACAAGGGCAGCAAGGAGAGTGAAAGTGCTAAGATATGCCCCATGGCAGAGGCAGCGGCAGAGACAGAGGCAAAGGCAGAGGCACCCGTAAGCGCCAAAGGATGAGCAACTGGCAGAGAAGCTTGGCCAGCGTCTAAAGGAGACAGCGACACACACACACACACACACACACACACACACACACACGCACTCGAGAGCGCAGAGAAGAGGAATGGATATGAATGTGTCAAACTTATGCGGGCACACACAAACACAGACACACAACAAACACACACACACACACACCCGCAGAGCTAAATGTGTGCGTGCAGAAATTGATAAGAAACAAAATAACCCTGAAGAAGAAACTGTGCAAAGAGCGGCAAGCCAAGCAAATGAGAGAGTAAATGGAAAACAAAACCAGAAATAACAGTGCTAACAACAACAACAATTCGATGAAATTCTATTAGCAGTGTGCGTGTGAGTGCGTGTGCCTAAGCTGTGTATGCAGATCATAACTTTTGTTTGCCATACAGAAAGTCAATGCAACCAATTTGATAGCAAGCAGCTTGTTGTCAGTATCGATATCGACACTCTGAATACCACATATTGGTATTTGCATGTGTTGGAACTGTACGCTACTACAGCCTTGATCAGCATACTGCGCTGAATGCACAGACAGATGCATAGACGAAGGCCACACAGAAGCAAATGACGAAAACAGACAGAGCGGCAGTAGCAACACAATCGGTTATCGTAATCACAATCGAAATCGAAGTCTACCTTGGCGGACGACACATATACGCATATGTACGTACACAATGCACAGACATTGGAGATAAGCGTTACAAGGACGCCGCTGCTGCCTGAAACGAAAATGGGCAGCGAAAGGAAGCGGCTAGGATTTTGCGCAGTTTTGCTGACAGGCAAGTGCCAGGCAGTAGAACAGGCGATTTCTGCTCTTTTTGCACGCACAGCAACACAACAAAAACAACTACAGCTACAAAAAAAAATAGAATAAATAAAAGGAGGCGGGCAAAGGCAACGCAAGTTTTGTGAATGAAATTTCGCGCAGGCACAAAGCGCACAAACAACATTAAGGTGGCGCACAGACACACGTACACGCACACGCACACGCACACAAGCGAACGCTCGCTCTCTCTTTCTCGCTCACACTGTCGGGCCAAGTCACGCGGCAGGCGTATGCACAGATGCGAAGCACATAGGCAAAAGGGACTAGCCGAAGGGGCTGCCAAAGCAGGCAAAGCAAACAATGCCGCGCTCTGTGTTTGGGTTCAAAGCTACTAGAAAAGCAAAAAACAAAAAAGAAACGAAACGAAACGAAACGAAACGTAACCAAAGCAGCGCCGAGGAGAGAGAGCAGGATGAGTATGGAAACCAGTAGAGGGGACGGTTGGGGGGAAAGGGAGTACCCAAAAGGGAATCAGCATCTGCCGCTGGGCAGGCAGACAGTCGCTCTCGCGGGCGTGGTGGTCGGTCGGTCGGTCGCTCGGTCGCTCGGTCGTCGCCTTGGCAGCGACATCTGTGGGTGGAATCGAAGCTCTTGGAATGCTGGAAGGCACAAGCCCAAAAAAAAAAAACTAAACTAATGCTCAACATTTATTGATGATGACGGTACGCGACGGACGGATTCGAGAGCGGGTGCGGATGCGGGGACACGGCACAGTTTGCGGCGTTGACCCACAAATATTGCTGCCGCTGCCGATATACATAATTACGTTAACCTCTGTCGCTGTCTGGCAGCGCACAATGATAATCACGCTAAAGATGAGCACGCAGATGAACATGGAGATGAAGATGGAAATGATGATAAGAAGGCTCCACTCGCAATAAAACCGATTGGCAGCGAGTTTATTGTACACCTCTGATCCTCATTTCCTTACCTCCGAATTTCCCATGCTACAAATAAGGCGGCTACCTAGGTAAGAAAGCTTAGGAAAGTTTGCACTGTAAACAAATTTTGATAGGTTCTTTTTAATTTCCATTACATTTTTCAAAATAATAAAAATAAATCTACATAGATAAAAATTTTAAAAAATTCGCTCTTTTTATATGAATTTTTAAAAGGGTCTCAAGATTTTGAATTGGCTTGAAATCTCATTTTAAATTTATTTTGTGTTAAATTAAAATTAAAGTCAAATGCCGTGAAACAGAGTGTTGAGGTAATTTTAAAGAAATTGAAAATGCAAAATTTATATTTTTTTACCGAGCCAAAGTCAATATTTTTCTTTTGCAAATAAGGATTAGTTAAAACCACCACAAATACAGGATTATAAGATTGTACTCTGCAATCTAACGTAAAGTTCTTGAACTTTTACTGCTGGGATTTGACAGCCAAATAGAGTAAACACTACAGATCATGTCAGGACACAGCTGAAATCATTTAGAGTGGAGAATGTACATTGTATATACACAAATGTACGTATAGAACGTATGGAAACACGCAGGTTTGTCGTGGGCGCCTGATATGTAGTTCAGCTGAAAAGTATGCAGTGACTTTTATGCTTAACACACACACGCACACATGTGTATTGCTGCACGTAAAATGTAAATTCAAACGTGTGTGTGTGTGTGTGTGCTGGTTGGGTGATAAAGCCATAGATATAGCTTGGCCTGCAGGAGTGTGGATAATGGCGCGGCGAAAAGTCGAAACGCACACAACACACACACACAACGCACACACACACACACACACACACACACACACACATGCGCGCACATAATAAGGTGCGATTTGTCTCGCGCATAAAACGAAATTTCCTGCAAACACACAAACACACACACAGACACACAGACACACGCACACAGCTGAATGGCTGGCCAACAATGGTCGCTTCTGCATGATGGGAGGAGGAGGAGGCGGGAGGGGTGGGGTGGGGTTTGGTTGGCAGTTTCGATTGCTTTTGTTGCTTGTATATGACAGCGTGCCGATGTCTCTGTATGTGTGTATCTGTGTGTGTGTGTGTGTGTGTGTGTGTGTAGCGGACATCTTTGTAGGTTAAGGCTCATGTCAAAGCTGGCAAACTGGTGCGACAAAAGGGCGTAAGGCTCTAGGCGTGGCAAACTCGTTTGCCATAATTATTGCTTTTGTTGGCCCTTACATGAGTGTGTGTGTGTGTGTGCGTTATTTTAACCGGAAATGTGTGTGCTGCCCCCAACACACACACGCATAGTAAAATTTGTGAACTGCATGAACTTTTTTTGATTGTGTGTGTGTGTGTGTGTGTGTGTGTGTGTGTGTGTGTGTGCGTGTTTGCGTTGGCGGAAGCTTTTGCTCTGTGTGCCGGCGACAACATTTAGCAAATTCTTTTTTTTTATGGCAATGTCTCCCTCTTCCTTGCGCGCTCACGCTCTCACGCTCTGCATAACCTCAGCTGCCAAGAGCGCCCACTTTTATGACAAATATTATGTTAAAGACCGAATATGCGCTACGCCATAAAAGTCAATCATTTTTCATTTCGCTTTACGCGCTGCCGTCGCTGCTGTCGCTGTCGCTGTCGACGTCGCGTCGCCTCTCTTCGTACTTGGCTGAGCGCTGTCAGTCACTCTCACAGCCATTCACACAAAAAAAACAACAAAAAAAAATACTCCTCTGCCCGCCTTTGGCGCTTCTTGCTTTTTCCTTTCTTCTGTGTGCTTTCATTCTTAGCTTTCTTTTCATTTTTATTTATTTATTTATTTTTTTTTTTGGGTTGTGTCCGCTGGGGACATTTAATTTTTGGCGGTCATTCGTTGTGATTTTGCTTGATATGCGATATAGTATTTTATGTACAGTGTATGTGCGTGTGTGTGTGTGTGTGTATGTTCTTGTCTTTGTCGCTCTCGTTGGCTGGCTAAGCGTTTGTTGTTGTTGTTGTTGTTGTTGTTGATATTTGGAACGGCTTGCTTCGTTTTATGTTCTGTTTGCCTTTATTGTCGAATTTTACTTGTTCTTTGTAAATGTTTTTTTTTTTAAAGGACCTTTTTTTTAGGGTGCGGATCACATTTGTTGTGTTGTTGTATTGATAAGTTCATTCAATGGGCACGGCCTGACATGCCCTCTGCCTGTGCTCAAACGCGCTCAAGCACATGCATACGCATGTGTGTGTGTGTGTGTTTGGCATTTGTTTGAGTGCGTTGCGCCTAATGAGTTTAATGCTTTGTTATCAGCGCTGTAATCTGCTTATGTAATATGCGGCCAAAAACTTCAGCATAATTGAATCACAAATTATGTCATTTTGTGCGAGTGTTTGGGTACATGTTTTTTTTTATATACACATTCGCGCATTTATTTGCCAGATTATCAGAAAATTAAGTGAGCGGAATGTAAGCAGTGCGCCGATAACCAATTTAATGGCACTGCTTAACCGTTGTGATTACTGCTTGTCAGATCGAAAGCAGTTTCAATACGATCCTTTCAGTAGCTTCAACTGAACTAGTTCATAGCGCCACTTGCAATCTGTGTTGCAGTGCTGCCATCTTTCCAATGGAATTCAAAAATGAACTCACTTTCATTCATTGCTGAACGATTCCATCAATTTGCACTAAACAAACTGCCAATGACTTAACACAGCAATTGTCATAGGGCAATTACAAGCAATGCCACACCTGATCGCTTTCTGTTTGCTTTTTTTTTCGAACAATTTTGCCAGGGAACACGTACCCTGGGTCTGCTCCATCTTCCCTATCCGCCCCGCCCCCCGTTTCGCAACACGATGCCTGTCAATGACGGAAGGCCACTTTCATTTTGTAGGAAAAGCAAATGAAACTTAACGGAAAAGAAAATTACATCATGCTCGTTTCAATGGGTCGACATAATATTATTTTCCTTGGTTTTATTTTTTTTCTCTTCATTTTTTTTTTTTTTGCGCTACCCACTATGTGAGCCATATCCACGTGCACAGCCACAGCTGTGTGTGTGTGTGTGTGCTTCATCATCATCTTCCGGACTGCGTCTTGCGGCTCCTTCAGCCTTCTGTCGATTTTTTATTTATTTATTTTATGCCTACGCACATACGCGCCAAGCAGTTTGACAGGTGTCGCCGACTGAGTGGCTGCCTGAATACTATGGTAAAGGGGGGGTAAAGGAGGAAGGGAGTCCTGTAACGGGCGTGGTCGGGCGCCTGTGCCCTGTGCCCTGGGCGGCAGATGGAATGAAAAATGTCGCCCTATTATTCTTTGTATTGTTTTATGCGGCATTTATACGCTTATTTTTGTTGTCTTTTAATAGACGTGGCAAAGTACGGCCCAAAAACAAAGGCAGCCACATTCACGGGGGGCTACTTTACGTACCCCGCACCCCCGCTCCCAGCCTGGCCTGGGACTGTGTGTCTGCTGGCGCTTTATCATCATCCAATCAGTAGATAAATAACACATAAAATGAGGTGCTTAATCGGGTTTGAAGTGATGAAAGTGAAACTGTGCCAAGTTCTGCCCATGCTTGTGTCTCTCTCCCCCTCCTCTATCTCTGTCTCGTTGTCTGCGCCTAAAGCTATGCCTTTGTCTTTGGCGTGAATCTGAAGTAACAACTTTATATTTGTGTATCAGTTAATAGACATATATAGACCCTGTGCGTGCCGCTTTACACTTGTCATTACAACTTAAAATAGCTTGTCAATTGCGCGTGACAACATAATTTAGCATTAAATTGTTCGCGTAGACAAGTAATTTGTCAGCATATATTTGCATTAAATGCAAAACAAACACACACACAACACTCACAGCCGCTTAAATTTGGCGCGCAGCTCAACGATACCATCGATAGAATTACCATCGTTATGGTTCGCATCAAGTTGGCAGCACTGCACACACAGAGTTGTGTTAATCGTTTTGCCGCTGCGTTTGGGTTATCGACAGCCGAGACAGCTGTAATGTTTTTTTTGGTGCTCGCAAGCAAACAGTATTAAAAACGCTGTAGAATTAAGAATATTAATTAGCTGCATTTAACTAAGCGCAAATTACATAAGCAGATTAAAGTTGTTATAAAGAAGTTGGGCACATTGCTAAAGCCAGCTGAATAAACAGTTTAATACAGCTAAAGCAGGAACGAAGCGTAGCTTGAAAAAGGCCAAAACGGCCAGGTAAACCAAGAAATTAAATGGTTAAAATATGCATAAATATTATGTTGTCGTGGTTTCGCTGTGCCCCACAAAACAATAAAACTTGTTGCTCTGCGTGGAGCCATTATTGATTTTGTTCCGTTCGTGTGTTTGTTTCCGCTTGTTTATCGGCCAAGAACTGCGCTCTTCAATCGCAATTGGGATTCTCGCATGTTTGCGAACCAACTTTGGCAGCTGTTATGTTTATAAATAAAACAATTGCCACTGTGCGACAGCTTATCAGCAGCAGCGTTTGAAAAAGCCACACAACTGTTTCCATACCCTACGCGGGGGGTATTTTAATTATGTCACGAAAAGTGTGAAAGTAAAAGTGTATATATTTATACTCTTCATCGGGATGAACAGCCGAGAGGATTTCTACTTATGATGTAGGCGTTACATATGTCTAAATCGGCCAGAACGGACCACTATATCATATAGGACAAAAGTTTAAAAAAATCTTTTTTTGTATGAAAAACATTAAAATTGTGTGTTTAAACAATTATCAACATTCAACTTAAACATAATATACTCTTTTATGTCTTCGGCCAGGGTATAAACTCTTCGACACCTTTTATTTACTCGTTCACATTTATTGCTAATGATTAACACACAAACGCCCCCTCGGCCACACCCCCAACTAAGTTGTTAAATGATTCGATTGGCCAAAGACGCTAATTAAAGCCAAGTGTCTGTTAATGAAATTGTTACGATTCGTGGCTCAATTAAATCCGTCAAAAATTCGTTAAATCCACCACGATTTACTAATCATGCAATTTTCTCTTTATATTTAAATTGCAGCAATGGCCACAGAACTGGACTAGATCAAAATCTAAGCGCCCCGAGCGCCCTCCCAAATAAAACCCATTGACAAATTAGAAAGTATCAGTATCAAAAATGAAAGAGAAAAGTTGGCGACACAAGCGTAAATACTAATTAAAACGCACTCTGAACTGGACAATAAACCAAAAGCAACTGGTTGAGAGAGAGAAGCATTGAATAAGTTAAGCAGCTATTGAACATGCTCGGGCGCACACAGAAGCTGCTGCTGGGATTGGCCATCTTGTTGCTAGTCAACGTTCTGTGGGTTTCCTCCAGCGAACTAAGCAAGGTACGAAAAAAATCGTATAATCTTAGAAAATATACTCAATTTGTAATCTTATCTTATATTTGACCAGTTTCTCTATGAGAATGACAAATATGACAAGCCCTTCTTTTGCACATACTTCAAAACGTCGATGTTTAGCATCTATTTGCTCATCATTGGCATTATCGCGCCCTGGAAGGAGTCCTGCGAACGGC